>VYZT01036810.1:1135-29035 GCA_013400735.1 Pomatostomus ruficeps
AAAGGAAAGGAAAGGAAAGGAAAGGAAAGGAAAGGAAAGGAAAGGAAAGGAAAGGAAAGGAAAGGAAAGGAAAGGAAAGGAAAGGAAAGGAAAGGAAGCACTCACAATGCCCAAGCAGGAGATGCCCAGGGCACAGAGCACAGAAGGTCTGGAAGATTCCTCAGGTGGGACCAGCCCGGAGAGCTCGAGAACCTCCTGCTGAGCACCAGGCGGGGCTTTTCAGCCAAACATTTTCCCGTTAACCCAGACACCTTCACCCCCTGGCCCAGACGGGCCCATCCCGTCCCTGTTCACAATCCCTACTTGCTTTACCAGTCCCTGATGTGCCTGCTCTGCCCCACATCCTGTCCCTCCGAGCTCCTGGCTGGGCTTCCCCTGACCTGCAGGGCTGGGGGAGAAGCTCTGGGTGCCGGGCGTGTCTTTATCAGAGATTCCAACACATGATGCTCAAGGGCACCTCAGGGGCTGAGTGCCACGTGTCCCTGCTGGGTCTTGGTGTCAACTCTGCTGGGGTTGGGGTCTGCAGACAGGGTCTGCAGGGACCGAGTTCTCACTGAGCCAGGGTCTGCAGGGGCTGAATTCTTACGTGAGCCAGGATCTGCAGAGCCTGACTTCTTACTGAGCCAGGGTCTGCAGGGCCTGAGTTCACACCTGAGCCGGGATCTTCAGAGACTGAGATTTACCTGAGTTCATACATGAGCGAGGATCTGCAGGGCCTGAGTTTTCACTTGAGTTTTTGCCTGAGTCAGAGTCTGCAGGAGGGCCTGAGATCTAACCTGAGTTCTTACTTGAGCCAGGGTCTGCATGGCCTGAGTTCTTACCTGAGCTCATATCTGAGCCAGGATTTGCAGGGCCTGATTTCTCACCTGAGCTCTGACCTGATTTCTCACCTGAGCTCTCCCCTGCGCCAGGCCAGGGGCAGGATCAGGGGTGTCTCCCTGAGCAGGGACCCCTGGCTGTGGCTCTGTGCCCACACCTCTGCCCACACCCCTGCCCCTCAGGGGCTGGGCCAGGCCAGGCCGGTGGCAATGCAATCATTCCCACCTGCCACCGCCCAGCAGCGCAGAGAGGAAAGGCTCCTGGATGGCTCCATTTTCACCTGGAGATTCCCGCCCTGTGCTCCAAGTGTGACACACATGCTCATCACCCACGGGCTTGGAGCAGCCAGCGCCTGTCCCAGCGCTCCACAGCCCTTCCCGGGAGCCTGCCTGGTGATCCTGGCACTCAGGAGGCAGCCCCGGCCGTTGGGCCGAGCCCAGCTCCGATGGAAAGCGGAGCCCCACCCTCCAGACCGGGATAATGTTTTCCTAGAGCCTCGCCGTGGTTGGCTTTTGTTTTGCTGAGCTGTTGCTACGCACCTGAGGCTCCGCCGGGGAAGTCGGCTCTGCAGAGGAAACAACCCTGGCAAAAGTCACCAAATCATTGTTCTGGCACTTTCTGTGTCATGGACAAACACCTGAATCTGCACTTGTTTATCGGGAGGCACCAGGGCAGGATCTCGCTGGGTGTCCGCAGCGCTGATTTGTCTGCTGGACCCGCCGCTCTCAGAGGCAGCACTTAGCCCCCAAAAACAAAACCAGGAAGAGACTAAGTGTTCCCATCCAACTCCCAGCCCAATCAGCAGCCCTCCTCGAAAGCGCCTTTGAAACGAGAAATGCGAGAGGGAAAAAACAATTAACACCAGGGACTTTATTGAAAAAAAAAAAAGACAATTCTTCCATTAATCAGAGCCTTATCAGCAGCAAGGTGATATAAAGCCGGGGTTTAATTGGAGCTGAGCAATGTGTTTGTGCTGCCCTGGAGAGCCTTGTCTATGCGAGCAGGAATGTGCCCTGCATCCTGTTTTCCTTGCGATGGGGGAGGAATCCGCTCCGCCATTCCTTGAACGGCTGCGGCGTTTGCCACCAGCTCCACGCTGGGCTTGTGACCCAGGTTCCTGCTCCTCAGCGTCCTCTGTGCTCACGGGGGTCCCAGAACACCGGGATGTTGTGTAGGAAGAGCGCAGCCGTCCTTCCAGCAGGACCGGCAGGTGCTTCTGTCCCTGGCACCGTGGTTCCTTGGTGCTCCATCCCGATCTCCCAGCCCCTTGTGCTCCATCCCGCTCTCCTGACCCTTTGTGCTCCATCCAACCCTCCCATCCCTTTGTGCTCCATTCTGCCGTCCCAGCCCTTTGTGTCCATCCCACTCTCCCAGCCCTGTGTGCTCCATCCCATCCCTGTGTGCTCCATCCCACTCTCCCAGCCCTGTGTGCTCCATCCCATCCCTGTGTGCTCCATCCCGCTCTCTGAGCCCTGTGTGCTCCATCCCACTCTCCCGGCCCTGTGTGCTCCATCCCNCCATTCCGCTGTCCCAGCCCTTTGTGATCCATCCTGCTCTCCTGGCCCTGTGTGCTCCATCCCACTCTCCGGCCCTGTGTGCTCCATCCCGCTCTCTGAGCCCTGTGTGCTCCATCCCATTCTCCAGCCCTTCATGCTCCATCCGACTCTCCCATCCCTTTGTGCTCCATTCCGCTGTCCCAGCCCTTTGTGATCCATCCTGCTCTCCTGGCCCTGTGTGCTCCATCCCATCCCTGTGTGCTCCATCCCACTCTCCCATCCCTTCGTGCTCCATCCCGCTCTCCCATCCCTTCGTGCTCCATCCCGCTCTCCCATGCACAGCAGGACGATTCCCAAAGCAGGACATGCCACGTTCCAGGGGTTTTTACTCACCACCCTGTTATTCACCTGTGCCTTTGCAAAAAAGACAAAACTTGGTTTGCAGAGGGGGTTTGCTCCACCCTGCCTGTGCCTGGCCGTGTCGAGAGCCCCCAGCTCCCAGGAAAATCCAGTCAATGCATCAGGCAGGGCAGGCTCCTCCAGCCGCTCTGCCCCTCTACCTGTGAGGGACCTTGGGAGGGCCCTTGGTCGCTGCCCCCCATGGCAAACACTCCGGGACGGGGTTCAGCCTCTGCAGCCCTCAGCTCCACCACAGCGCCCGGAAGGATCTCCCTGATGGATCCTGGCTTTTCCCCCTCTCTGCTTCCTTGCATCCACCCTTTTCTCACACCCTTCACCCTGCTCCACCACCCTGGCATTAAACGTTAGGCTGCCCTCGACACCACGACACCTAAAATTCATAAACCCTTTTCCTCTCTTCCCATCCCAGCCTCTCACAGGGAATCACAGCCATTCCTCCACCCTGCATTTTATCAGCATGCACAGCCCCAATCCCAATTCAACAATTTTTCCTGCTCCAAAACTCTGCTTGGCTTGGATGGAGACCCGTCCAAGCCTCTTGGGACTGTTCCTGCAGCACGGGCCACTCAAAAACAAAGCCTGCTGTCCCCAGACGGGGCTGGCAGTGTCACCAAGCGCAGGCTGGTGGAAGGGTGGCGAATGCACCCAGCTCGGCAGCCCGGCACAATTAAGCAGCATTCTTATTCACGTCATCCCCCGGCTCTGGCATGGCTTTTATTGCAGTCATTACAAAGACAGATATTACTTTTGGATTGACTCACTTGATGGGTTGATCAGCGCTTTATTGTAGCCTCCAGTTATAGCGCTTTTTATGGCAGCCAGGAGAACTTAACCATTAGCACACTATTAGGAGGAACACTGGCAACTGATTAAGTTGCTGAAGGTCAAAGACATTTTTCTTAATTGCTCCGTGTGCGCTCCCTCCTCCTCCCCCCGCGACGGAGCTGGAGGGAGATTGTTCCCTTTTAACAACAAAGTCACAGAGCAGCACCTCGGAATTGCTGTCAGATTCCCTGGGAGAGGCTCATTCCCCACCCCGGATCTTCTCCAGACTGTTACGGATCTTCTCCAGACTGTTACGGTCTCACTGCTGGTTTGGAGATTTTCAGAGATGAAAACTAAAAAAAGCGGTCAGGGTGGCCTCATACTGTGGGTAATGGGCCAGTGGGGTCAGAGTGAAAGGAGAGGGGTGCGAAGGGGAGACCCCTGGCTTTGGAGGGAGATGGGAGAGGATTTCCCAGCCTCTGGGGATTCTCTCAACTCCTCGTTGGATTTTCCAGTCCCTGGGGGCTCTCACAACTCCCAGTTGGATTTTCTCACCCTCTGGGAGCTCTCACAACTCCTCGTTGGACTTCCCAGTCTCTGGGGGCTCTCACAACTCCCAGTTGGATTTCCCAGTCTCTGGAGGCTCTCACAACTCCCAGTTGGATTTCCCAGTCTCTGGAGGCTCTCACAACTCCCAGTTGGATTTCCCAGTCTCTGAGGACTCTCACAACTCCCAGCAGGAATTTCCAGCCTCTGGGAACTCTCCTGGTTGTGGCTGCTGCCAGAACAACCCCACCACAGGCAAGAAGAGAATGCAGAGTTTGGGAAAGTCTCTCAGATCAGCCTTGTCGTTCTCTCCCTTGGCACACAGCACTTGAGGTGTTTTCCCACTAATTCACAGGGAAAGCTGCTCAGCAGGGTGCCCGTATCCCACCCTCCAGGCTGTGCTTCCAGCAGGCTCCAGAGGCACTCAGGAATGAGAATTTCCAGCATGGACTGAGCCAGTGGCACCTCCCTCCCTGTCCCCAACACAGGGGACAGAGAGTTTCTCCTTGTGGGGTCCAGGATGTGCTCACCTGCAGCTCACTCATTACCCAGCACAGCTAATTAATACAATTACCAACTCTGTGATCCCTCAATCTGACTGTGACCGTTTCCATTTTCTCCTCCAGCTCCTCCCCTCTTCCTGCCCACCTGAGCTGAGCAGCCAAAATCACAAAAAGCCCTTTCTGTGCTAAATTCCACCTGCAAAATCCCCGTGGTGCCACCTGCCAGAGTCTCAGCCCCAGGTTCTTTCACCTTCATCCTCTTTCCTCTCACCACATCTTCCAGGCTGAACCAGTTCAGCAAACAAGGGAAGGGGAAAAAGTCACATCAAGAAAATACTGTCCAACGTGCTGAGGACAGCCCTGTCCCACAGTGCCAAAGGGAGGTTTGCTGCCAGGGAAGGGCTTTGTTCAGGAACTCCTGAAAAACTGGAGAGTCACATGCAGGGCACAAGGTGTCCACTTTGGTGGGAATTGTTACCAGGAATAAAGTTGTATTTATTAAAGGTGCCCCATCACTCAGAACTGCCTCTGGAAGGTGCCTGATTTCCTGGATTTCCCACTTAAATGAAGTTTTATTATTCTGCTCTTTCCTGTTACCTGTGAGAGTTTATAAAACAAGGCTCCTTCAGCCTCCTTCAGCTCATCTTTATCAGGGAATTCAATAACGTCAAGAACAAGCACAGTCCGCTCTTATCCCTTCTCACCCTAATTAAGAGGCTCTCAAGCATCTTCTTCCCTTGGGTGATACCTAATTAGGGTTTGTAATTAACGCTGTACCCAAGGGGCCGGGCTCTGCTCAGAGGTTGGCATCAGTCCAGGCCCCACCGAAGGGGCTCGGGTTGTCCCTCAGCCCTTGGTGGCACCCGGGGGCTTTGTAGGACATCCCAGCTCTGCTGCGGTTTCGGGATCAGCGCCATGGGATATCTGGAATTTCAGGATTTCCTGCTCTGGTTTCCACTGGTCCAAGTTCTTCCCACTTGAATGTGGGGCAACCTCCCTGGAATATTTCCCATTATTCCTACATCAAAATTTCCTCTGTTAATTGATCTTAGAGCCCCAAAAAACTCTCAACCCACCTGCCCCCCCGAATATTGGTTCTGATTTTCTTACTCACTCTTTGCTCCAAGCCTGTGGAGCAGGCAGGAGCAAAGAGCAGGCAGGCTCTCCACTGTGGCTGGAGAGCCTCTCCTGTGGTCCCAGCTCCCGAAATTGCTGCTCCCCCAGTGCTGTGACCCTCTGAGCACCCCAGACAGGGACATTTTCCCTCTGAGACCCAGCTCGTGGTTCCTTGGGCACTTCAGGAAGACAAATAAAAAGGTGAGCCCAGGGTTGGCTCCATGGACCGCACAGAGGGTGGGAATGCATGAAACCCTCATTTCCCTCATTCACACCATGGAAATCAGCCCCAGCACAGCACCACGGAAATTAACCCAAATTAACCCAAAATCCCAGGCCTGGTCTGGAGCTGGGTTGAGCAGAAGAGGGGAGGATTTCACCTTGGATATTGTACATATCACACGGGAAGTTTGCAGGGTTTCAAGGTGCTTTTTTCCCACTTTTGCCTGTAATTCCAGGCCCGTTTCCTCATGTACCTGTACCCTTAAACTCCCAGAAACAAGGATTTGGTGTCACAGAAACCCCTGAGGGGCTCTGGGTCTCACACCGAGCTCTGGGGGGGAGGCTTGGCCGTGGGAGGTGCAGCTCAGCCAGGAAAATCAGGGAATAAGGAAAGGCTGGGGCATCTCCTGACCCTTCAGCAGCGTCCCAGCCTCCGCTGGATGACGGCTTTTGAACTGCACATCACAATAATAACAACAAAACAACAAAAATAGAAACAAAATATAAAAATAAAAACAAAACAAAAACAAAAATAAAACAATAACAAAAACAACAACAAAAACTATAACAAAACAATGACAAAAACAATGTAAAATGCCCAAACAATGCCATTTCCAGATCTGAAGCTCTGTCCCTGCCCTGCTGACCCCACAGGGCTGGGGAAGGGTTGGATTCAGCCCTGGGCAATCCCCGCCAGGATCCCTCAGCACCAGGATCCAAACCGGTCTCACATCCACAACAACCCGAGGATAATTTCACATCCCTGCTCCCAGGGAAATCCAGGGAGAAAGAAAGCATTGGAATCAAAGAACGTTTAAATCAGGCAGATGGATTCTAAATGGGTTCACTTTGAACCGAAATTTGCTCAGGACCATTCCCAGCCTCCCCATCCCCATTCCCGCTCCCATTCCTTCCGGCCATCTGGATTCCTTTCACTTCTCCCACCCACCACCACCCAGCCACCAAACAAGGAAGGAAAGCGCCATTGACTGTTGTCATTATTTATTACAAATTACATTTTGAAAATCACTGTCTTAAAAAAAAAAATCAATAGATTTAAATAAATATACAGATCTCAGGATGCTACATACGGCAGGTGTGCAATAAGTCACTGAGGGGTGGGACACTGCACACACGAGGAGATGGACAGAGTACTGTACAGCAGGACTTTTATTTTAAATTACTCACATTAAACCATGTGCAAAGTTTCCTCTGGAACAAACCCTTTCAGGATTCTTTTCTTTTTTTGGTTTTTTAGGATGACTCCAACCTTCAGAAGGTCAAATATTAAAAAAAAAACCAAAACAAAAAACAACAAAGATTCTCTGCAGCTTTGGGGACCAAATGATCAATCTGCTGTTCCATTCACCACACAATCAATTGGTCTGGCTTGTCCCTGCTCTGGGGCTTAAAGCAAAATCAAGGAATTATTTTTCGTGTCCATCAGGACCACGCTTGCAACAGCCACAGGTTTTGGTCCAACACCACTGCCAAGCAGCCTTTCCAAAGCCCCTGTGTGACCCTGGCAGCAGAGGGACCAGCAGAGGGACCAGCGGTGGCTGTTCTTTGCCGTCCCTGCTCCGTGGCAGCCGCGGCCTCGCGCAGAGCTCAGCCCAGGCAAACAGAAACGCACTCGTGGCACAGCCCTGGAGCCCTGAGCCTGGGTTTGCCTGCACCGTTCCTTTCTAGGCCCTGGGATCAGCGTTTTTCCCGAGTTTTTCCTTCTCTCCCCAGCAGATCTGGGTTTAAACCTGAGCCTAAGCTGTGCTCCCGTACACAATCACTGAGGGCTGGGGCTGGAAGGGAGCTTAAAGATCATCCAGCTCCAGCCCCTCTTCCACCCAGTCCTTCCCTCCAGGCCATTCCTGTCTGGCTGCCCCTCGCCTGACGTGTTCCTCACCCAGGTTCCCCATCCCACGCTGACCTCCTGCACCTGACTGGGCATTTCTGGTCCAGAGTCCGACTCAGAGCCCACCTGAGCCAAGCAGCGAGCCAGGCTTTGGGTGCCCCCAGCCAGGCTTTGGGTGCCCTCTCCCCACCACCCACCCCTCTGCCCCCAGCCCTTCCCTCCAGGCAGAGCTGGACAAACACTGGGATATTCAAGAGCTGGACGTGCTCACTAAGGGCGAGTCCAAGGAGATGGGATGGGGTCAGTGACCCAGGACAGGGCTCTGCTCACCCTCCCCTGGCTCTGGGGGCTCCTGCACAAATCCAGCCCCTCACCCACCCCTGTGCCCACTGGCAGGGACACACCGGGGCTGGTGCCAGCCCTGGGCATCCAATCCTCCACCTCAGCTGCAGCCGGGGCCGCGGTGAGAATTCACCCCGGTGATCTCTCAGCCACTGATGGCCCAGCTGCCTCCAGAGGATGGAGATGGTGTAAACATTTAACACAAACTGGGAGCTGTTCAGCACGGGAGCCTGGTCCGCAGGCACTGACTGACACAATAAAATAGTGCAAAGGTGGGGCTGGAGGAGCTCAGCCCTGACCGCAGCAGGCAGCCCAACCCCTCCGGATGGGCCAGGCTGGGCCAGGCTCAGGCTCAGCTCCGGGGCAGAGCAGCCCAGACCAGGACAGGGACCCGGTGCTGCCTCACCCAGCACTGCCCAGAACCCCCCGGCTGTGATTCACCCACCGAGCAGGGCTGAGCCTCTGCCCAGGGCTCCAGAGCAGAGTCCCGCTGGTGCTGCTCCAGCCATGACCCTCGCCTGGTCCAAAAAGGCACAACTCAGCTCCAGGACGCTCCTCTGACCGCACGGAGAGACAGTTTTCCCTTTGCAGCAGTCCTGGAGTTCACACAGCAGGAGCACGGAGACTTCCACTTCCTTCCCTTCCACTCGCGGCCTTCCTTCCCTCCAGCGCTAGCAACCGACAGCCGAGCTGGGGGCGCCCACAGGACTCCAAATTCTTCTGCTGAGCTCGGAGTGCACCTGCCTCTTATCTCTTCTTCCTCCAGATGTTCTTGTCCCAAGGCAGGAGCGGCGGCTGTGCGTCCCTCCGGGAGCGCTGCTGGTGTTTGTGGGAGCGCGGGCTGGACACCCTGAGATCCCTGGGGACAGAAGGGACACCGCGGTCACTCCCCAGCCCACTCACCCACTGCTCGGTGCCCCACATTGTGATGTTTATCTGTCCCTCACCACGATTTGCTGGGAGGCAGGAGGTGGGGAAGGAAGAGCGGGAATTTCTATGCACAGCTGGATCAAGGCACAGTGGAGCTCCATCGAGCCAAACAAGGTGGCAGAGGATTCGAGAATGACCCAAAGTGCTGCTTCCCCAGGTCTGCCCTTCAGATCTGATTTAACTGCCACCAATTCATTAATTTGCCACCTCCCTTTAGCTTACACTCCTGGAGTTTTTTCTCCCCACAATTCCCTGATGTGGGGTTAGAAAAGTTCTGTTTGGTGCAAAGCTGCTGCCCAATAAATCACCTTCCTGCACGATGCCATCCCCTCTCTTCCTGTGCATCCCCCACCTGCCTGTCCCGAATGGGAGGAACTCCCCACTCCAATCAGGAATTACAGTTTAGGTCACACCCCTCTGCTTTGGGAAGGGCACGCGCAGCCCTGGCTCCCTCAGCCGGAGCCCTCAGTGCCCCCGAGAGCAGGAACAGCCACGTGTCCTCCTTCAGAGGAGACAGCAGGAGGGAGCCGGGGGCAGAAACTCAGATCCGAGAGGGAACTGCACCCTGGGGCCACAGCCACAGATTTCCCGGTGCTCCCGAGGGATGTTCAGGGTGGGTTTGGGTGCCCTGCTCACCTGAGAGCTCTCAGCAGCCCGTGATGGGGAGGCCTCGCGGCGCCGCTCTGCAGAGACCTCGCTGCTGCTCCAGGGCTCCCGGGGAGCTTCAGACTCTGCAGGTACCTGAGGAGCGAGAGGAGCAGCCTGAGCCACCACAGCCGGGCCGGGAGCACAGGGGAGCCCTGCCCGGTGACAGACAGCTGAATGCACGGCTCTGAAGGGTTAATTGCAGCTATTTGGGAGCTGTTCCCTCCCCAGAATGCCTCTATTCACAGGCGCATTTAAATTTAATGATTGGATTGTAGCTACTGCCTGGCTCTGGGATTAATGACAGACGTGGGGATTAATGACAGACATGGCAGCGCCTTCACTGCCAGCTCCCCTCGGCAGCGCTGCTGGGGCTGAACCGAGACCCCACGCGCACCACGAACAGAGGTGGCCACAGAGGAGTTTGGCTGCTGAGTGCCAGCTTACGGCAGGGGACAGCTCTGCTCCCCTCAGAGCCATGCAGGGGAGCCGGTGTCCCAAAGCTCCACACCCTCCCAGGGTTCTGCCAGCTCTCCCTTCTAAGCAGGGGACATCAATGTCCCAAAGTTCCACACCCTCCCTTGTCCCTTTCTCGGGGTGTTCCCAGCTCTCCCTTCTGAGCAGGGGACACTGGTGTCCCAAATCTCCAAACTCCCGCCTGTCCCCATTCCCAGTGCACTGCCGGCTCTCCCTTCTGAGCAGGGGACACTGGTGTCCCAAAGTTCCACATCCTCACTTGTCCCCATTCCCGGGGTGCTGCCAGCTCTCCCTTCCCACCAGTGCACCCAGTGCTCCCCAGCCTCCCGGCAGCAGCAGCAGGGATGGAGGTGACGCTGCTGCCTCGCAGCTGCTGAAGGGACTGTCGCACACCCAAACCCCCCGGTGACTCTGCCAGGGCTCTCGGGAGGGGACAAAAAGCCACCAGGCAAATGCCATCTGTTCCAAAGAGCCGCCCCCAGGGAGGCTGTGCAGACTCTGCCGCTCCCGAGCTCTGCCCGTCTCTCATCCCGGCCGAGCAGCCCCCGGGGACATCCCCAGCACTCACCCAGGCTTGCCCTGGCAGAAGGTGGTACAGACGCTGTCCCTGGAGTGCGAGCACTCGCACCTGCCCGCGGACCTCTTGCGCCGCCTTGGCGGGCTGCCCAAGCCGTAGGGAGCGGTGTGCCTGGGAAAAACAAAGGAATTCAGCTGTGCCACCGAGTTTTTATTGGCCAGCAGGTTTATAGCAGGGTCCTGGGAGGCAGCCAAGCCAGTGCCAGGATAATAAAAAACTCATCTATAGACATGAGGTGAAAAGGCCACTGATAGGTCTGAGCCTTTACATTCCAGCCCTCTCCCACCTCCTGTTCTCCCCACCGCTCCCTGCCCGGAGATTGCCGCTCGGGGCTGGCTGCGAACGGGAGTTTTCTCTCCTCGCAGCAGCCCGGGTGCCCGTGCAAGGGTTGGCACACGGGCTGGGCGAGCTGGCAGCTCACACGGCTCCGGAGAGCACGGCTGGCCCAGGCCCGCAGCCCCGGCAGCCCCGCGCCCCGCACAGCTGAGGTGCCCCTGCTCTCCCTCCCTGCGGGTTTAGCGCACAGGACACCGCACAGCCCGGGGTGTCCCGGGGCCAGAACAAGTTCCTGTGCTCCCAGCCCGCTCCCGGAGCTGCGAGCACATTCCCGCTCCATCTCCGATGGCAATCTCCTCTCCCAGAGGCTCCGGGATTGGCAGGGACCGCAGCTCTTCCCCGAGCAAGCAGCGAGTTGTAAATGCATGTCAGCAAGCGCGATTCTAACCACACCTGAGCGCGTGTGCTGTGCTCCCGTGCGATGGCCATCGGTGTGAAAGCGCCGGGGAAGCTGCCTGAGCATTCCTGAGGGCAGGACTTGGCAGCCGCGGGCCCGCAGTGCCAGCCCCCCCCGCCTCATTAACACCGTCAGGCAGCAGCCGGCGCTGCAGTTTGAGAGCGGGGACAGGAACTTTCTGACTCGCAGCAACAACATCTCCGTGCTGCCCTGGGCTTGCGGAGGTTCAAACCTCAGCAAAAGCCGAGCCCGGGAGCAAGCGGCGCTCTGTGCTCTCACCCCGATCGCTGCGGGCTGGACAAACACCTGAGCAGCGGCACAGGCTGTCCCTTTGCAGGCTCAGCGCGCACCCTGCAGCAGGTGCTGCCAGACCCCCGAGCACCGGACCCTTGCCCGCCCTCCTCCCGCAGCGGGTACAGCCGCTGCCCATCACGGAGCCGCCCCGAGCGCCGCGCTGCTGCTCACCCAGGTGTGTTGACCCAGATGATGTCCAGGTGACAGAAGTAGATGCATTCCTTATCCAGCCAACTGTTGCACGAACATCGCTTGGTCCTCGGCGGCGCCGCCAGGTGCGACTCGGGCGGGGGATGGCCCAGACCTTCAGCACAAGGAGGGAGGGATGAGCCGTGTGTCCCCTCCGAGGGTCGCGGCGATGTCCCCGTGCCCGAGCGCGATGGGACTGCGGCCCCTCAGGGACCGGGCACGGCCCCCGGGGCTGCCCCGAGCGAGGGACCCGCAGCGCGCCCCAAACTCCGCGCACACCCTGGGCACCCTCGGGCACTCCCTGGCACCCCCGGCCCCTTTCCCCGCGCAGAGGGGCGCAGGGGCTCCCCCCTCCCGTGCGGGCACCCCGGGACACCGATTCCCCTGCAGCCCGGGACTCACCGGCTTCCAGGAGGGCGCAGAGGGCGAGCGCCAGCAGCACGGCGGGGTGGCTGCCCATGGCCGCGGCTCCGCGCTGGGGCTTTGGGGCTTCTCCTGCGCTTTGCCCTCCTTTGCCGCCGTTCCGGCTGTTCCAGCGGAGCCGCCGCGCTGCGTCTGGAGGCGCCGGGCACCCGGCAGGTGCTTTATAGCCCCGGCCCGGCGCGTCACCCGCTCCGCCCCCGGGGAACGCCGGGCTCGCGTGGGGCGGGCGCGGACCCCCCGCTCCTCCCCGGGACGCGCCGCGGGGGATGGATCGGGAGCTCCGGGGAGAAAGTGCCGGGAGAGGGAAAAGTCTGAGGGGACGGGACGCGGCGTGGGGGGACCGAGTGCGGGGTGGGTCCCGGCGGGGCTGGGGCCGCAAGTGAAGGCAGCGCCCAGGGGGGGGGGTTGCAGGCAGTGTCCCCCTGGGAGCCCCCCTGCACCTCCCTCGGCCCCGGGGGATGCTCCAACCTGCACAAACTGGGCAGAATTCAAGACACAGTTCAAGTTTTCACTTGAAATGTCTTCATTTGACTTACTTTACTTTAATAAAAACGTCAGTTGATAAACTCACTTGAAATTGTGTCTGGTTCATGCAGTGACAGTCTTGACTTTCTCTTTCTCTCTCTCTCTCCGTTTTTTTTTTTCTTTTTTCTCTAAATCAATATAAAGACTTTTGCTACGTTGAGCAATTAAAGTTTCTTGCAATAAATCTGCTCGAGCACTGTCTAATTTCACTTCAGCATTGATGTGGCGCATTCGACGTTATCTGCACATTTTTAGCATGTGAATCATGTGCAGCAGAGTCACCCCCTGGCATGCACAAGGAGGAGCCAGAGCCCTTCACCTTGCCCGGCGTGTGTCAGGCAGGAGCAGGAAACTCCTCCGGGGAAGTGCTGGGTCCTGACCACGCCAGGGATGGATCGCAGCTCCCAGGCACCCTGAAATTCCCTGGGACCACCGTTCCAGCTGGGAAAGGCACCTCCAGGCACCGCGAATCTTGGGCAAACCCCGCGAGCAGCTTAGAAAAGCAAAATCACCGCATTCGCCTTTTGCAAGGGGTTCTGGGGAAAGGGAGTGGATTTTATTTGTTTACCATGAGCAGTTCAGCTTTTTATGGCCCTGTTGTGATGGGCAGATGCAAGGTGGTGGCAATAATAGCCGGTGCGAGGTCTCATGCACAGGAACACGTGCCTGGGGGAAAGGAAAGGGAAATAAGGAAAAGCGCAGGGAGGCAGAGTGAGGAAAACGGCTCCTGAGCCCGAGTTTCTGCTCATGGAAGGAAAACAGGCGATGGCTGCAGCCCTGCAGGCAAAGGCTGGAGGATTTGACATTCCCGCGGTCCAAGCAGCAGTGGGAATTCTTCTCTGTGCTCATGCAAAGCGCACACAGGGGATTTGTGCAGGGAAAAAACAGTGAGAGCAAAAAAAACTGCACAGGAGAGCAGGGACATCTACAGAGGGTGTGAAGCAAGGGGGCACAGAGGCCAGAGCAGGTGAAAAATCTATGTATGGGCATGCCATGGAAACAGCAGAGCAGGGGATGTGCCAGGCAGGGGAGATCAGGAAGAGTGCAAATGACAAAATAATAGGAAAATAAAGACAGAGCCCATAAAATAAAGCAAACAGAGGGAAGTGTTTCACCTCTGTGCCAGCGCCACAATTATTCTAAAGAAAACAGGGCGACACAAAAGCGGCGTTACCTGTTGGAGCCCATGTCCCAGCTGTGCCAAGTTTCAGAGTTGTGTCAGAGCTGGGTGACATTCCAGATGCCAGCCCGGTGACACAATAAACCTCCCTCGGCTGCCCCATCCCGCTCAGCTCACCGCGGGGTGAAAGACGATCCCCTCGACGTGGGGAAGGCAACGCAGCCGTGTTTGCTCAGCCCGAGGGGAGGCTGGCGAATCAATGACATCACCTGGGACCCGAAGGGCGCTCGCTTTGAAGGGGCACTGCCCGGGAGGGATCAGCGCAGAGCCCCAGCACACACAGACCTCGTGTGAGAGTCTCAAGTTAACCCGAGGATTTGGGCATCTGGGTTCACGGGATTTCCTCCACCTTTCGTGGCTGGGGCTCTGTCCCAGCTCCCGTTTCCAAGAAGCAGCTGGAGCTCCCTGTACCTGTCTGCAGGCTGTGTGCAGCTGGAAGCGCCCGGATCTCCCCTGCTGTCTGCCCTTCGTGCCAGGTGCAAAACCATCTTTACAAACCAGGCCTTTCATCCAAAGATTTCTCAATTCTTTTCTTCATTTCCCATCAATCCCCTCCAGACTGACACTGTCACGGAAAATGGAGCAAATGTTACACCCTTGGGTTCATCTGTGGAGCCTGAATTCCCTTTTTTTTCTTCAGGAAAAGCCCTCCTGTGCTGAGCAGGCACCAACGTGAGCAGCACACCTTGGGATGTCTGGCACCAGAGCTTCAAAGATCCCAGAGGATGTGGGGCTGAGGATGGAGGTCTCTGTTTCTCACAGGGATGGAGGAACCCTGCGGAGAAGAGGTGGCGTAGGCACCACACTGGCTTTGAACTGACCCAGCTCTGAGAGCTTTGTCCAGAGCTAAAGAGTTCCTGTGGAAAAACAATGCTTGGGGAAGTCATTTTGCCTTCAGGGCTTGAGAGGGAGAAGGTCCAGACACAAGGTGAAGCAGCTGCTTCAGCACGGAACATCCCCAGGGAGCGGGCAGAACTTGGTGACCTTGGAGGTCTTTCCCAGCCTCAGTGATTCCCTGATTCCGTGATTGTTCTGGAGTCTGTGGTGGTTCCAAGAGCACCTGCTTGGTTTACGCTGGACCATGGAATATCCAGAGTTGGAACAGATCCACAAGGATCATCCAGTCCAACCCCGGCGCTGCCCAGACCCCCCAACAACCCCACCCTGGGCACCCCTGGCAGCGCTGTCCAAACGCTCCTGGAGCTCTGGCAGCCTCAGGGCCGGGACCATTCCCTGGGGAGCCTGGGCAGTGCCCAGCACCCTCTGGGGGAAGAACCTTTCCCTGCTCTCCAGCCTGGCCCTGCCTTGGCCCAGCTCCGGCCGTTCCTGGGTCCTGTCCCTGTCCCAGGGAGCAGAGATCGGAGCTGCCCCTCGGGAGGAGCTGCAGCCCCTGAGCTCTGCTCTCAGTCTCCTCTGCCGCAGCTGGACACACCAAGAACCCTCAGCTGCTCCTCCTGTGGCCCCTCCTGACTCTTCACCATCTTTGGGCACCCTCAAATACCTTTAGATCTCATATTTTGGTGCCCCAACCCCAAATCCCCTCGGGGATCAGCCTGAGCTGGGAGCTCTGGTTCTCCTTGGCCTCCAGAGCAGAACCTGCCCAGCTCCTGCCGCTGTCCCCGCTGCCCTGATAAGGATCAGGAGCCGGCTCCCCAAGGCCAACCCTCCTGGCACTACCACCACACTGGAATCACAAAGCAAAACAACAGGGCTGGAGCAGGGCCGGGCCCTGCTGCACAAACACGGCTCCCGAAGGAGGAACAAAGGCGCGCGCAGGGTCCTAAGCGCCAGAGATGGGCTCTGCCTCCCGCAGTTATTTTTTCCCTTTTGTTTCTGGCTGCGGGAGTACATTGTTCATGTCACCGCCAGGAGTTCCAGGCAGACATGACGAAAGGGACAAAGCAGCCCGAGACGGGAGACGTCCCGTGCGGCCCTCGTGAGCTGCGCTGTTTGGAAACAAGGAGCGAGCAAACAGGAAAGGCCTTTAACCATTGAGCAGTCGGGATCCCGGCGTGCTCTTGGCACCCGCAGGAACAATGGGGTGATGTCACGAGCCAGAATTCCCCGTGGTGGATGGCAGCCCAGCAAATAATCATAATTCTTGTCCCGGGACATGAGCAACATTTTTCCAGCGCTGGTCATCCCCCACGGAGCCGCTGTGAGGAAGTGTAGGAAAGAGACATTGTCAAGTGAGGCTTCCTTTGGGATTTTCGCTGCCCCCCTGCCCTCCCCCAGCTCAGCACATCCATCAGCTGTAATAAATCCCAGCTTTCTGCTGGCGGGGAGGGAGCTCGGCTAGCTGCAGGGAGGCTGAAGGAGATGCTGTACATGGTGAAAAAAGTGAGCACCACGGCCTGCGTGCTTGGAAGGCAAAGGGGCAGAGTTCCCTCAGCTCTGTGGGGCTTTGAGCTGACACAGAGGGAAATTGGAGCATTGTCCGTGGGATTCCAAAGGTGCCGAGGATGGCCAGGGGCTCAGGAGACACAGTCCTGCACAACACTGGCAGTTGGGGAATTTCAACAATTTTTTCAGCAATTTCAATGAATTTTTTCAACAATTTTTTTATTATTATTTTTTAAGGCTACTAAAAGACATGAACAATATGAAGGCAGCCTCCAGATCCCAGCTGCTCCTTATTTTGGCCTGGAGTCAGCTCTGAAATTGGTTTGCAGCATCCAGGCCTCTGCTGTGGCAGCTCCCAAATTCCCTTTTGGCTCCTTTCTGTGGCTGGGGTCTGGAACCGGGGAAGGGCTGGGATAGCAGGGCAGCCCTCAGGCCTTGGGGTGCCTTTGTTATTCGGCTCTCACTGAAAATCCAGATTCCATCTCCAGGATTTGCTCTGCAAGGTCCCAGTTGGTTTTCCTGCAGCCACCCCAGCTCTGGGCTGTCCCTTCCGTGCTGTCCCAGGGGAGCTGGTGCTTCTTGCTCGAGCTCGATGTGGGATTTCAGCAGCCAAGAGGACCTCAGTGAGTCCCAGCCCCTCCTGAAGCGCAGCCCTGAGGGAGAAGCACAAAGCCAGGAGTGTGTGTGGGGTGAGCTGGTTACAGACCTGTCCCGCTCTGGGTTTGGCTCTGGTTTGCACCATCATCGCCTCAACACCCCCAAGGGCTGCTCTCCATGGTCACAGTGGGGATCTCTGCATGTTCTCCCCATCCTGAAGCTTCCAGGGAATCCCAGCGTCCCTCCCAGACAGGGGAGGTGTTGTGGTGGACCCCCAAGAGCGAGGAGGCCGGTGGTGGGCAAACTCCGAAGTTTGAAATAATTTCCCAAATCATATTGGGAGGAAAAGCCCCACCTCCCATTGGCTTGGTTCCAATTCTGGGTGAATTGGGTCTGTCCAGTTTGCCCAGTTCCCCACTCCACCCCCTCCTTCTCCCCACTGGTTCCTGGTCCCCCACTCCACCCCTCTGCCCTCAAATCATTGGCTCTGGATATTATATAAATCTGTGCCAGGGCTGGAGTTGCTCTCTTTTCGTCCCTGGAGTCCTTCAGTGATGGAATAAATCCACCCGGAATTCTAAACCAAGGAGCCCTCCTAATTCTGCGCTGCTGGTAACGTGAGAGCTATCCCAGCTTGGGTGTGAGTGTGGCTTTGGTGCCTTCCACCAGCATGGGTGCGAGATTTTTGCCTGCTTCTGTGCTGAGCTGCACAGCCGAAGCCGTCTCATATCAGAGGCGCTTTTGGAAATAATGCCGCGGCAGCGGTGGCTGCTCTTCACCCCACATGCACCGATCACGTTAAGTGGCGCCCAAACAGGGACAGCCTGGCACCAGTGTTGGAGTTGCTGCCTCTGTGTGCCCTCACCCCAACACGAGGGGTCTCTGCTGCACAGCAAAAATGTCCCCAGGGCAGAAGGTGGGGCCAGGCAGGGATGGGAAGATCCCAGGATGTGCTGGCTCCATCCTTCCCAGGGAGGTGGCAAGGGGCAGGTGGCCTTGGTGAGGACCTCCTGGGACATCCAGGAGAGCCAGGCTGGGACCCAGCAAGGGTCTGTCCCCACAGCAGGACACAGCCCCAGGCCAGGAGCCAGCCTGGTGCAATGAGAGTGATTCCTGCAGCTCCCTGACCCCATCCTGGTGAGCCGCAGGGATGGAGCATCCAGGTCTGCTCCGGGGGGATGGAATATCCCAGTTCTGCACTGCAGGGATGGATTATCCAGTTCTGCACTGCAGGGATGGATTATCCCAATTCTGTTGTTCAGAGATGGATTATCCAGTTCTGCACTGCAGGGATGGATTATCCCAGTTCTGTTGTCCGGGGTTGGATTATCCAGTTCTGCTCTGCAGGGATGGATTATCCAGTTCTGCTCTGGAGGGATGGATTATCCAGTTCTGTTGTCCAGGGTTGGATTATCCCAGTTCTGCTCTGCAGGGATGGATTATCCCAGTTCTGCTCCCCTGGGATCGAATATCCCAGTTCTGCTCTGGAGGGATGGATTATCTCATACTCTTCTCCAGGGATAGATTATCCAGTTCTGTTGTTCAGGGATGGATTGTCCAGTTCTGCTCTGCAGGTGGAAGGGACAAAGGCAGCGGTGCTGCCCTGTAGGACTTGGTGGCCATTTCCTGCCTGAGAACTGGAATTTCCAGTGGCTCTGAGATTGCAGAAGGGAAGGACAGGAACGGAAGCAAATCTTGATCCCTCTCTGCAGGGCTTTGCCCATTCTCTGGAGCTCTCAGAATCCACTGCTCAGGGCGTGTTTGGTGTTCCTGGGATTCTGGCACCGATGGGATGCCCTGGGATGTCTGTCAGGCAGGGAGCTCCAGGGCAGGGAGAGGGAGGTGTGAGCTGAGGGGTCTGGAAGGGATAAACCCCAAATGAATGTCTGTAAATATGAAATGTCCTGAGGTGCCTGTGTGCAGCCTGAGGTGATCCTGACCCCAAATGTCATTGAACTGACAGCAAAGTGAGCAGGCCTTGAGTCAGGTAAGAGAGGGGGGAGGCAGGATGTGCCTCTGGGACACAGGTTGGAATTAAATCCAGGGAGACACTGGATAAACTGGGAATATTGGGAGTATATGGAGGTGTGATCACACTGAACCTCACGCCAGGCTCTGCTGTTAATTTAGACCTGGATAAAACCTTCAGGAGCAGCCAAACCTGGTCTCTTATGGCACCACCTTCAGCTGGTGACTCCCACAGGCCACAGACCTGCTCTGGCTTTACAGTTGTTCTACAATTGTAATAAAATCATAAATGTGCTCCTGAGGACACCTTTCCCTGCTGCTCTGGGAGCTCTTGCAGACAGAAACAAATGCTGCTAAAAACCTGCGGCTCTCCCACACCGAGAAAGCTGCTGAGGATGTTCCAAAATGTCAGGACTTCAAAGGTTCCCAACTCCTCCTGCTCCCTTCTACACTACCTGGGAAGCAGAGCTTGTTCCCACCCTTTCTCCACGGCTGGAAAAGGGAATATTTGCAGTTTAAAAAGGGTTTTTTCAATAAAGTGAACGACAGTTACAGCCAGTCCCGTGTGCCTGCCCGATCACACAATTTGCATGCCCAAAAGGCATGGGAAGCGAAGTGCGGAGAGTGTTCAAACATTCCTCGTGCGTTGAGTGTTCACTGGAACACCTCGACAGGGATGTCAGCCTTCGCTCCACCCTGATGGCTGAATCCCGCCAGCCTTCCAGCGCGATGAGTGACCTGGAATTTATAATTACCAAGGGTGTCATGCAATTAATCACCACCTGGGAGCTGCCTCGCGGCTCCCGCGGCTCAGTCAGCCCCAGCCCGCGCGGTGAGTGCCAGAGAGCAGCTCCTGCACTGGGGCTGCTCCCACTGGGACAGGCCTGGGGGGCCCAGAACAAACCCCCTCCTGCAGCAGCTGCTCTCGGCAAACCCTGAGGGGCTCCAGGATCAGGCACAGCGAAGGGGACCAGGTCAGGTGCCAGCACTCAAAGTGACTTCAGGCCATCACTCTGGGTGTGTTTGGCAGCTTAAATCCATCCCTGAGCTCTCGTGCTGGTTTGGGTTATTCAGAGGGGATGTGTGGGGTAAGGTGGGGTGAGGGAGCTGCAAAAATCAGTCAGGGTTGGAAATTCCTGCAGAGAACAAGGCAGAGGTTAAAGAGAGAATCACAGAATCCCTCAGTGGTTGGGGTTGGAAGGGGCCTTAAAGCCCATCCTGTCCCATCCCTTCCCGTCCCATCCAGTGCCACCCCTGCCATGGCAGGGACCCCTCCCACTGTCCCAGGTGCTCCCAGCCCCAATGTCCAGCCCGGCCTTGGGCACTGCCAGGGATGCAGGGGCAGCCACAGCTGCTCTGGCAATTCCAGCCCAGCCCCTCCCCACCCTCCCAGGGAACAATTCCTGCCCAATCTCCCATCCAGCGCTGCCCTCTGGCACTGGGAAGCCATTCCCTGGCTCCTGGCCCTGCAGCCCTTGTCCCCAGTCCCTCTGCAGCTCTCCTGGAGCCCCTTCAGGCCCTGGCAGGGGCTCTGAGCTCTCCCTGGAGCTTCTGCTCTCCAGGGGAGCCCCCCCAGCTCTCCCAGCCTGGCTCCAGAGGGGTTCCAGCCTTGGAGCAGCTCCAGGGCCTCCTCTGGACTCTCTCCAGCAGCTCCAGGTCCCGCTGCTGTTGGAATTCCCAGCTCTGCAGCTCGGGAATCACCTGAGCGGAGCAGAGAAGGAGAATCCCCTCCCTGGACCTGCTGGTCACAATTCCTCTAATGCCGCCCAGGCCATGGGGGAGGGTTTGGGGCTGCCAACCTTCACTGCTGAGCTTTTAACCCCCAAAATTCCCCAATTCATTCCCCCCCAGGGCCGGTTTGATCCGTTCTCCCAGCCCCTGCTCGTCCTTGGGATTCCCCCGGGGCAGGACCTTGCACTTGGCCTTTGTGATCTCTCCCGGGGGCCCCCCTCTCCCGGCTGCCAAAGTCCCTCGAGGTGATGGCACCGAGCCTGCGGGAAAAGCAAGGGAAACAA
Organism: Pomatostomus ruficeps; assembly: GCA_013400735.1. Taxonomy (NCBI): domain Eukaryota; kingdom Metazoa; phylum Chordata; class Aves; order Passeriformes; family Timaliidae; genus Pomatostomus; species Pomatostomus ruficeps. Next base: position 22,110 of record VYZT01036810.1, read on the forward strand.
ACAAAACACGAGTGTCTGCCCTTTACACCTCAGCGCCTTAATAGGCGGTTAATTATTAATTATTGATATGGTTTATTGGAGCATTGGCGCATTGATTGTGCCGCCTGCAGGACGGATCCCATTGTTCTGAACAATGTGCAAACCCGCGGCAGCACCCCAGGGGGTGACAAAGGTTTCCCAAGGAAAAGTGCTGATGCTGAAAATTATGAACGCTGGGAACATCTCCCTTTTCCTCCTAAATCAGGGCTGGAGAAAAAAAATGAGCTGAGTTTTTGAATTGGTTTTTACCATCAGTAAAATTATTCCAGCTCTCAGCCTTGCAATTTGTTGCAAAATGATTGAATTTGTTTTATTTCCTTTACTCAGGGACTCAAAATTGTAGTGGGAAAAAAAAAAATTTCTCCCGTCAAAACACCACATTTTAATCAGACGTGCAACTTTCCAAAACATCTTGTTTTTAGAAGTCAGAAACACTCGATTTGGAAAGAAAAAAACACCCAAACTACAAAAACATCTCCAGCAAACCAAGAAGGTCATAATTTCCATCCAGCTCCGTTTGGGAGGAGATGAGAGGCTCCAGCAGCAGAGCTGTTAGGGAAGGAAACAAGGAAAAGTTGTTCGAGAAAGTTTAATTAAAGTGGGAGTAATTAGGTGCTGAGGAATCCCGAGGAGAACTTGGCGCGGGATCAGCCTGGGCAGCGTCTTCCCGTTGGATGTCTCTGCCCTTGGCCAGAGGGAGCTGCAATCCCAGTTACTCGTTAACCGGTTTGCCACGAAATTCCATTCTTCCAGGCTGGAACTCCTGGGATTCAACTCCACATCCAGAGGGATCAAAGCTGAGGGGAGCAACCACGATTTTCTGCTCCGCTGGAAATTCTGTGATTTTCTATTCCGACCCAAAGCGACGTCGAACTGTTTGGAGTTTTGTATTTAAAAAACAAAATAATCTCACAAACAATTTTATGTCAGGTCACAGAAATGTGTTCTGGTGAGCAAAACTGTTGCAATTTTTTCATATCTTAAACAACATTTTAGTGAATCAAAACAAGTGTTGCAGTTTGAGATCTAAATTTAAACATAACAGCGGCACGGCCCGTTCCAGAGCTGATAGGTGTTGCAAAATTCCCAACAATGGCTGATTTTGTGACCTCTGCTGCTGACTTGGGGGTTTCAGAACAATTGGAAGGATTGTTTGGAGCGGGCTGAGGAGGATTGATTTGTAAAGGATGTTCATCAACACTGGCTGTGCTCGGGCTGCGTTTCAATATTCAATATCACTGCCCCAATTTACTAATAGGGGAAGGGAAAGGGGAAAGGAAGGGAAGGTGAGGAAAGGAAAGGAAAGGAAAGGAAAGGAAAGGAAAGGAAAGGAAAGGAAAGGAAAGGAAAGGAAAGGAAAGGAAAGGGAAGGCAGGGAAAGGAAGGTTAAGGAAAGGAAAGGAAAGGAAAGGAAAGGAAAGGAAAGGAAAGGAAAGGAAAGGAAAGGAAAGGAAAGGAAAGGAAAGGAAAGGAAAGGAAAGGAAAGGAAAGGAAAGGAAAGGAAAGGAAAGGAAAGGAAAGGAAAGGAAAGGAAAGGAAAGGAAAGGAAAGGAAAGGAAAGGAGGATCTGGTTTTGTCGCTGTACCCCAGGAACGCCCTGGCTGCTCAAGGTGCAGTTTTTCAGCAGGAGCTGCTGGGTGGTTTTGCCCTGAAGGCCACGCTTTGGTTATGTCTGACATCCCCTGGGTGCCACCAACCCCTCCTTTGTCACCGCAGATAAAGGGAGAGTGGGAGGAAACGAGAACAGAGGAGGTGAGAGGACACGGCTCCCCACGGGGCTTTTGCTATTTTTAACCTCAGGGATTCCTCCAAGCAGCCCTGGCTGTGCTCACAGGGTGGTTTTCTCTGGCCTGAATCATGTGGGGGATGCACATTCCTGCTGCTCAGCATTCCCGGCACATCCCAGGGTCTCACCTGCTGAGGGACCAGCTCAGCCCTGGGGGAGTTGAAAATCCAAAAAACCTCTTAATCCCCCCCAAACTCCTCCCTTCGAGCTCTGCAGCCACACCCACTGTGAGTGCCACACCCAAACCCAAACCTGTCCCCACCTGGGTTCCTCCCCATGAGCCCAGCTGGTGCCACCTCCTGAGGCCCCTCAGGTGGGGACAGCTCAGCCTCCAGCACAGATCCCAGTTCAGTTCTCACCCCTGGTGGGGTCACCAGCCCTGGAAATGCCGCAAAAACCTGAGGATGTGGCTCCTGGGGCCACGGGGAACATGGTGGTGCTGGGCTGAGGGCTGGAGTTGACCTTAGAGGGATTTCCAGCCTTGTCTGTTCTGTGGTCACTGTGCAGGGCCAAGCCCGGGGGGGCTGACAGGGCCAGGCCCAGCCCATCCAGGAGGCCCAGAGGGTCCTTGGCATCCAATCCCAATGGAAACTTAGACCCCAAGTGCATCTTAGGGTGCTGGAATGAGGGAACAGCCTCCTAAAATCCCATCTTCAGCTGGAGCAAGTATCGGGAAATTCAGCCGTCCCCAGGGTGGTCCCTGACTCATTCCTTCAAACTCTTCCTAAGGAAATTCGGGATAATTTCACTGAAACCCAAATAATCCCCAGCCCTTCCATGGTCCCCCGTGCCCTGTGCTGAGCTCTGCTCCTCCACTGCCCCAGAGCTGCCCTCGCTCTGCTCCCACTGCAGCTCCCCCGCCCCCTCAGAGCATCCCCTCGGCCTCCTGCGCTCAATCCCCACCTCCCTTTTGTCCCCAGGTGTCACATCTGCAGCTCAGGTGTTCCTCTCGCTGCTCTCCCCAGACCCAATCTCCGCTCCACTTCTCTCTCCTCAATATCCCTCATCCCTCTGCCCCAGAACCTGCCAGACTTTCCAAACCGATGATTACCCAGCACTGCAAATCCACTTGGTTGGAAAACTGAGGGTCAGCCCCTTTTCCTTCTGCTGCTCTTCCTCCGGAGCCCTGGGAAAGGCCAAAACACAGATTTTTCCATTTTAGGCTTCTCCTGCTTCCGTGACAAGATGAGGATGCTTTAGGAACATGGATTTTCAGAGAGGCTTTTGTCTCAGACAGTAAATCCAAAGGTCAGAGCTCAGAGAAGGCCCAGCTCGAGCAGGGAGCTGCCTAAACCAGTGGGAAATGCAAAGGACGGGAACATGCACAGGGGGAATGGGAACTGGGAATGTTCTCCAGAGGTTCAGCACTGGAACTGCTCATTTATGCCAGGATAAATGAGGGACTGGGAGAAAGAGGTCTCAAGGTCTCTCCTCACTGCACCCAGCAGCCCATTGACTTCCAAACTGCTGTTTTAGCCGGTATTTAATGACTCGTGCGAACTGCAAGGAAAGACACAAAAATCCCATCCCAGAAAAGCTCATTTCTCCTTCCCAGGGGGCTCAGGAAGAGCCAGGGCACAAACCAGGTGAGGTAATTCCCGCCTGGCCTCTCCCCCGGCCCAGGGAAGCGCTGTAACCGCGGGGTTTGAGGCTGCTGCACTCGCACACGTCTGCGGGCTCGGCTCTGCCTCTTTTGTGTGGGTTTGGCAGGCCCTGCACATGCCGAATGGGTCAGGTCTTGCCAAAACCCAGCGAGCGCGGCACGCCCAGTGTCAGCGGCTCCGCAGGGCTTGTGCACAAGCAGCTCCCGCGTCCAAGGAGCTCGATCCAGAGGGGATTAAGTGCTCAAGCCTTGCATGAGGCATCCTCGAGAAACCTAAAACCTGAGGTGCCACCTAACACTGGAGGTGCTCTGGGCTCGTGGATGTTCTGTCACCAGCTGGGCCCGGTGCCCGCGGGTTAGTGTGGATACGTGCGTGTCCTCATGGCCCCGGCACTGCTGTCCCCTCTCCTGGCACGGCAGAGCTGTCCCCAGTGGTTTGTGCCATCCTGGAGAGGAGCTCCTGGCATGGGGCAGGGACAGTCACTGCTGTCCCCTCTCCTGGCATGACAGAGCTGTCCCCAGTGGTTTGTGCCATCCTGGAGAGGAGCTCCTGGCACAGGGAAGGGCACAGGGCAGGGACAGTCACTTCTGTCCCCTCTCCTGGCATGGCAGAGCTGTCCCCGGAAGTTCGTGCCATCCTGGAGAGGAGCTCAGCGCATGGGAAGGGCACAGGGCAGGGACAGTCGCTGCTGTCCCCTCTCCTGGCATGGCAGAGCTGTCCCCGGAAGTTCGTGCCATCCTGGAGAGGAGTCGCTGACACAGGAAGGGCACAGGGCAGGGACAGTCGCTGCTGTCCCCTCTCCTGGCATGGCAGAGCTGGTTTGTGCCATCCTGGAGAGGAGCTCCTGGCACGGGGAAGGGCACGGGGCAGGGACAACATGGCCAAACAGGGTGGGGGTTGGACAGACCCCAAACCCACTGCCAGCCCCTGGCAATGACAGGGAAAGTGCAGACAGGAGATCCCTGCAGGGCGTCTCTCCGTGAGAGGGGCTGGCCCAGCCTGTGCTCCTCTCTCGGCGCTGAGCAGAGGGGCTTTGAGCCAGGGGCTGTATTGTGTAAGAGAACAAAACAAGACAGAATAAAAGTGCTGTTCATGAGAGTGTGAGGGAGAGTGTGAGTGAGTGTGTGTGTGTGTGTGTGTGTGTGCTCCCTGATCCGCAGGGAAGGGAGCAGGAATCGGCTGTCTGAGCTAAAATCCAGCACTGCTCTCCTTACACACACGGAGAGGCCCTGGGAGAACTCCTCTGCCTCCAAATCCCCGCAGAAACCCCGCAGCCGAGGTGGCAGAAGGCGTCTGCAGGTGCAGGGCAAAGGTGGGAGGTTGCAAACTGCTCCCTGCAGGGTTGGGGGCAGCGAGGGGAGGTCACTCTGGTGAGGGGATGTCAAAGCAGCTGCTAAAGATGGAGTTTGGGGAAGGCCTTGCATGATCAGCCTGGAAATTAAAGGTAATTGGGTGTTATCACTCCTGAGAGCTGATTTATGGTGGGAATTCATGGAATCATGGAGTGGGTTGGGTTGAAAGGGACCTCAGTGCCACCCCTGCCATGGGCAGGGACACCTCCCACTGTCCCAGGTGCTCCCAGCCCCGTCCAGCCTGGCCTTGGACACTGCCAGGGATCCAGGGGCAGCCACAGCTGCTCTGGGCACCCTGTGCCAGGGCCTCCCCTCCCTCCCAGGGAAGGGTTTTGTGATACGTTAGAGTTTCTCCCTGATATCTCATCCCACCCCCTTCCAGTCCAAAGCCATTTCCCCCTGTCCCACCGAGGGAAACAGGGGCACGTCCTCCCTTTGCAGCCCCACAGAGGGAGAGCGCTGAGACCAAAAGCCAAAGTTTCCCCTGGAATGACCTGGGCTGGAGACCTCGTTCCTGGAGTTCCACTGCCTGTGAAAGGAAGGGGGGAAAACTGAGTGCAGAGAAGTGAGGTGTTAGAGGAGAAGGCTCCAGGGAGAGCTCTGGGCCCCTTCCAGGGCCTGAAGGGGCTCCAGGAGAGCTGGAGAGGAACAGGGGACAGGACACAGGGAATGCCAGAGGGCAGGGTTATCCCAAATTGCTCTTCAGCATCCAAGACTTTTTCAGGAGCCTCCATCAAGGAGGGCCCAAGAGTCTGGATAAAGAGAAGTGTCCAAAAGACCATCCATGGCAAAAAAATTACCAAGGGTCTGTGTGACAGGGAGCAGGGCATGCAGAGGTGGGGACTGAGAGGGATGTGCCACCAGAGGTGTCTGTCAGGGCACTCCAGACCCAGCCCCCTCTGAAGCGTTGGATGCAAGGATCAAAACCTCTGTGGGTGTCTGTGGCCTCTGTAGGTCTGTCCATCATGCAAAGTTCATAGCAGAAAAGCCTTTCCGAGCTCAGCTTTGCTCTGACGTGGTGTGGAAGGCACAGGAATCACCTTTCCCTTTCCCTGAGCGCCCTGGGAGCTGCAGCACAGTCTGGGAGCTCTCCCCACACTCCCAGAAGGGCTCGAGGTGTTCCCTGTGCAGATCAAGAGGGAAGGGACTCCCTTCCTGTTCCACCAGGAGCAGCTTTAGAGTCCCCTGTCACCATTTGTCCCGCCAAGTTGGAAGGAACCTTAAAACTGGATGTCACACCTGGGAGAAAGGGGTCTCGAGGTCTCTCCTCACTGCACCCAGCAGCCCATTGACTTCCAAACTGCTGTTTTAGCCGGTATTTAATGACTCGTGCGAACTGCAAGGAAAGACATAAAAATCCCATCCCAGAAAAGCTAATTTCTCCTTCCCAGGGGGCTCGGGAAGAGCCAGGGCACAAAGGTGGGAAGGTGTCCCTGCACATGGCACAACCCTGGGTGCTCCTGGGACAGGAATTAGGACCTCAGAGGTGCTGTTAACTTAGCTGGGGGCTAAGATCTGGCTCAGACACCGCCTGCCCTGCTTTTTGCTCGAATCCCCGTGTTTTGGGGCTCAAAGCTCTGGAATCCGGAGCCGGCACTCGGGGCTGCCCCGCGCAGGGGATTGCAGGCAGCAGCAAATGCCGGCTGCGCCGCGGCTGCCTGGACATGAAGCAGCAGCGCCCGGGCCGTGGATGGCAGAGGGATGAGCTGGGGAGGAGGGAGGCTCTGCCCTGCCCGGGGTTAAGGGCGTAATGAGAGAGGTGTGAAAATTACGAGTCAGCCCTGGGAGGCACTGATTTATCTGCCTGGTGACAGACGCCGGCCGGGGAAGGGGCTGTGCGCTGCAGAGAGGTGATGAAACCCAAACTGGGCGAGCGCGAGGCGCTGGGAGCAGCAGCAGCTCCGCGGTGACAGTTCAGGGGAAGCGCGCATTCCTGCAGCCGGGAGAGTTCCCCACCCAGCCCCGCACCCCGAGGCGCCGAGCGGCTCCGGCAGAGCGGGACCTGCTGCTCCCGGCCCCGCGCTGCTCCCAGGGCTTGGTGTGCCCAGGAACTACGGGGGACAGCGTCACTGCTGGAAGTGGCCGTGGCACAGCAAGAGGAGGTCACAGGGATGGTGAAGAAGGGAAGATCATGGAAACGTAGAG
>VYZT01036833.1:0-12440 GCA_013400735.1 Pomatostomus ruficeps
CATATTTTGGTAAATCACTGCCATTGCCCCGCCACGCTGCTTTGCTCTGCCTCCCGCCCTAATTCCGTCGAGATACTTCTGTTTCCCTCGGGATGCCCTTATTTCCATCGTGTAATAAGTGAATTCACCCCTTGAATTTTTAACAGCGAAATACTGAATGTTTATTACTAGAGCAAAGGCAGAAAACAGCGCCGGGCGCTTAGCAAGATTATGAGACGTGCACTCTATTCAATATAAAATGAAATTCCATTCATTTTACTGTGAACTTAAGTATTGTTATGAATGAAATCCGGAGCTGGAATTTAACAGCAAGATGTTGAACATTTATTAGTAGAGCAAAGGCAAAAACAGCGCTGGGCCCTTAGCAATACTCCCAGAGGCGCAACTCCGTTCATTTTACTGTGCACTTAAGTAACTTCTCAAATTGTTATGTATTCATTGAGCTCAGGAACTAATTTACACTTTATTCACTCTCCTTTTCTTGATCTTGTTATAAATGAATTCACGAGCTGAATTTTTAAAAGCAAAATGTTGAACGTTTGTTACTAGAGCAAAGTCGAAAACAGCGCTGGGCGCTGAGCAAGGTTATGAGACGCGCACTCTATTAAATATAAAATGAAATTCCATTCATTTTACTATCAACTTAAGTATTGTTATAAATGAAATCACCAGCTGGAATTTTAGCAGTGAAATATTGAACGTTTATTAGTAGAGCAAAGGTAAAACCAGCGTTGGGCGCTTGGCAATACTCCCAGAGGCGCAACTCCGCTCATTTTACTGTGCAATTAAGTATCTTCTCAAATTGTTATGTATTCGTTGAGCTCAGGAACTAATTTACACTTTATTCACTCTCCTTTTCTTGATCTTGTTATAAATGAATTCACGAGCTGAATTTTTCACAGCAAAATATTGAACGTTTATTAGTGGAGCAAAGGCAAAAACAGCGCTGGGCGCTTGGCAATCCTGCCAGAGGCACAACTCCGTTCATTTTACTGTGCACTTTAGTACTTTCTCAAACTGTTACGTGTTCATTGAGCTCAGGAGCTGATTTACACTTTATTCACTCTGCTTTCCTTGATCTTTGCCCCCCTGTTATCCAACATGTCCCGGTTCTGGACAATCTCAGAACTGAAGGCAGCGCCTCCTCAGCTCCATCCCAGTTTGTAGCTGATTTAACTTTACAGCACCAGTACAGGTCAAAACAACAACAAAAAATTTACTTTCTCAAGGCAACCACACAGCAGCACAGACTGGGCACTGGTCCAGTTGTATTTCAACATTTCCCTGTCCCCAGGGATTTATTTATCCTGCACCTCCAGCCCACTCAAACGACTGTGGCTCATGTGGAGCTTGCTCCAGACTCCTCACTTTCCAGCAGGCTTGAGGAAAATCCATCACTTTTCCGCTGGGATTTATTTATCCTGCACCTCCAGCCCACTCAAACGACTGTGGCTCATGTGGAGCTTGCTCCAGACTCCTCACTTTCCAGCAGGCTTGAGGAAAATCCATCACTTTTCCGCCCTCCTCTTTTTGTTTTTCCTTTGGACAGAAAACCTCTTGGTCATGCGGCTGATTCCTGCCTTTCTGGTCACTGCACACACCTGTTGCAAAGACACTAATGATGTGTTTAAAGGTTTGGATTTGCCAGGTCAGCTGAACACCGAGAGGTTTGTGAACATCTGTTCAGCTGCCTCCTGCACCAGGCAGAGCTGCGATTTCAGCCTGGCCTGAGTCTCTCCCACCCCAGCCTCATGCACGGCTCGTGCTCAGCCCAGCCGGGGGTGGCTGCAGGGACCGAGGTGCAGGGAAATAAGCAGGAGCCAAAGGGAAGTCAAAAAGAAGAAGGAAATGGGGAAATTTCCAGAGATTAGCATGTTAGATTCTTTAAAAAGAACACCAGCTACACTGTAGTCAATGAAACATTTCCTCCCTCCAGCTCAGCTTTTTGTGCAGACATCACCTGGACATTTAGTGAAGTGGTTTCCAGGCAGGAGGCTCTGAGAAATTTTTCATGTTCCAAGTGTTCCACTCCCCCCAGCCCATCCCTCATGCCCCACAGACCTGCCAGAGCTACAAATCTCAGCCTTCACCTCAAAATAAACAGGTTTTCTCCACTGGCCAGCAATTTTTCAGCATGAACTACACATTTATGAAGCGGCCAGAGGTAAAAGATGGAGCACACAGAGGTGTAGTGAAGCTACAGCAATTCCTGCTTTTCCCCTTACGACAAGAAACTCATTTTTATAGAACAAAGTAAGCTGGGGTCTTGCTGTAAGCCCGTAAAACTCACAGAATGCAATTTTAAAAAGTTACATTTAACATGTAGACCTTTCCTTCTGTTTCTGGACACCTGTTTGATATTCAGGCAACCCACTGCTTCGAGATCAGCAGCTCGGCAGCGTTAACAGCTGGTACCGGAGTCACGGCTGAGCAGGGAGCAGCAACAGAATTTAATGGGAAGTTGTTTCACTTCATAACACAATTCTCATTGTGAGGTACCACACTTTCCATTAGGAAACGATGGAAATAGGTTATTCCCAGAATCTGAAACGAGTTCAATAATTTAAATTGATGATGCAAAGAGGATCAGGTGTCGTCTAGGAAGACCTGTCCCAGTACTGCAAGCTTGGAGTTAAAGGACTGACTGGGGCAGCTCAGGAGGGAGTGTGAGCTTTTCCTGGAGTTTCTTTTCTCTCCAGCTTTCTCCGAAGAGGCATCTTCGGGGTTTTCAGCATTTTCCCCTTCACTGTGGTCAGGAGATCTTTTGAAAGTGAATTTCTTGGTTTTCTTCCGCGAGTAGAATTCCCTCATCAGGTCTTCCACCTCCCACTGCTCCTCCTTGCGCTTCCGGCAGCAGTGCAGGGCGGCGGGGTCGATGGGGTGAGCCTCGGTGTTGAAGATGTACCCTCCAGCACTCAGGACACACTCCCCGTAGGGTGTCACCACCACGTCGAAGTCGGAGCCGTCGTTGTGGATGAAGTTGTCGGGGTCAAACAGCAGGTACAGGTATTTCACTGTCTCGGCCAAGAAGAAGGATTCCATGCGGTTGTCCAGCCTGTGGTCCCTCAAGTCTTTGATCTGCAAGAGAAGAAGTAGAATGGGTTAGGATCACATCAAACTCAGTTATAAGTTTAGGGAGAAAAAAAAAACCAACTTGGAATTCATTTCAGTTAAACAGCACAGCACAACAACAACTCGCCCTGGATCTTGTGTCAGAATGGTTTGGGTTGGAAGGGACCTTAAAGTCCACTCATTCCCCCCCTGCCATGGCAGGGACACCTCCCACTGTCCCAGGTGCTCCAAGCCCCGTCCAGCCTGGCCTGGAACACTTCAGGGATCCAGGGGCAGCCACAGCTGCTCTGGGCACCCTGTGCCAGGGCCTCCCCACCCTCTCAGGGAAGAATTTCTTCCTAACATTTAAACTTGCCCTCAGTTCAGTCTGGGCAAGGAGAGCAGCTTCCCATTATTTCCCCACTAAAGAAAAAAACATCATAAGGCTTTTACCTACTTCCTCCCAATCTTTTTCAAGAGTTTCTTGTAAAATAGAGCTTGATAGTATGTTTGAAACCCTTTGTAAATAACTTTATAGAAATCACTCACTGCACTTCTCGTGTGTTTGACCGGATTTTCAAGGCACAGTGGGGAAGCAGAATCACACCTGGCAGGAGGAGCCTGCACAGGAGCTGCAACACCTCCTAGAGATGCAGGAGAAGCTTCTGGTGCTTTCCCATGTGTTGGGCTCTGGTGCAACAGCCCATGGCAGAGTTTGGCCCGCTGTGAGGGAAGCTATGACCAGACACATGAGCAGCAGTTACCAAGGCAGCTTCACAGAGAAACACAAGGGGCTTGCTGGAAAAAAGTCACGTTTTGCCCAAAGCCATCGCTTGACTCAATGGCAAAACATCACTCATGAGGAGGACACCTCCTGAAAGCTGATTTTTAGTGATGCCTGATCAGAGGCTCCCTAGAGCAGAGGCCAGAGAAGATTCAGAGAATAAAATGGGGATTTATTGCAGGGCCTTCAATAGGGACACCTCGGGCACTCAGAGCCTCTCCGGGAGAGGCCACAGCCAAGCTGGACCCCGGGGCACCAGTTTGCTCCACTTGGATCAGTTTGGATCCATTCCCAGATCAGGGTTCATTCTCCAATTCCAATTGCAGGGGATGATGGAATTGAGCCCAAGTCTGTCCCCCCTTTTAGAGGCTCCGTTTCCATCTTTGGGGGCCTGGGCCAACGAGGTGTCCTTGAGTGCAGCCTGGAGAGGATTTGTTGTGTCTGAGCAGGATGGGAGAACAGGAGCTCCCAGCGCGTGGGGAGTGTGAGAGTTCCACACTAAAGCAGGGCAGGGGCTGGAAAATAGAAAAGCTGAATCTGAAGGCATCATTAGCAGCCCTTTAGCTGACGGGGCAGAAGGTTTGGCACTCACCGTTGCAAACCCACAGTCCACCTTGCTGATCTTCTCGATGGACTCCACGGCATCTCTGCCCAGCTCCAGCAGTGTGGGGTCCCTCGTGGCACGGTACAGGTACATGGCGCTCTCGATCAGCTCTGCAAAACACCCAAACATTTCCCAGCACGAAGATCATCAAACCACACACACAGGCAAGAGGAGCTCTTCCTTGAAGTAATAAAATCACTTCAGCACCATCAGGTGAGCAGCCCGGCTTGCCTTGTGTTTGCTCTGACTGAGCAGAGTTTTGCTTTTCCTAAGGATGTGCAAAGAAATTCCCTCTCCCCAGGCTGCAGCAGCTCAGGTGAGAGTGACTAATGCTCCCTCCCACATTCAGCGAGTGGGAGAGGAGCAGGAGACAAAAAGATTAATGCTCAGCTGTCAAAGTTTTAATAAAAAATGCTTCTGGAAAGGATTCCAAGCAAGAAATTCAACCCTCAAAATACAGTTTTTAAACAGTGCAGTGGAAATGCTCTATAGAGACAACATGAGCACCATGCTGTGTTTATTTACTAAAGAAACAGGTCTTTGTACTGTAATACCTTTGATAATTAAGGCTGATGAGCATTTTTGGTAGATTTGTCCAGTGTGGACGTCACCTGAACACTCAAACCAGAAGGAAATGAATTATTATTAATTATTCTCATTTACATTTATGGACCAAATAATCAGGTTAAAATGTTGGTTTTTTTCTTTTTTTTGGTCAGAGTTGCAAAAAATCAGAAAAAACGAGAGATAATTTCATTACAGTATCACAGACAACATGGAATCCCTGCTAGATGTTGAGCTTTACTAGTGCAGCTGGAAGGAGTTTATTTCTGGAACTCTGCAGAACTGGAGCAGTCTATCCACGCTCAACTTTCACTTCCTAAATTTAAAGGACACAAGGAGTCCCTTTAACATTTCACGTGACTGAAACACTCCAGGCCAGACAATCTGACACTTAAACACGTCCAATCCCACACTGTGAATAAAATTCATTACCAGGCCTCCTTTTTATAGCAAACCTATGGTTTCCTTCCTGTCTTTGTGAGTGGGGGACAACGAAATGTGCAGCTCTGGCTCTGGAAATCCCTGCTAAAATCCACGCAGGAACTGAGTCAGGGAGGAAATTGTGGAGGGCAGGTGCTGCTAACATTTGATCTCCCCACCAGAGCTGAGCAGGAGTTCATTTCCAGTTAATTACAGTTTTATTTACCAGGTCTGAGGGGATATCCTTCCCTCTTGTCCACGGTGTATCCCTGGGGAATGTTGTAGAACTCGGGCAGGCCCCCAAACTGCTTCCACACCGTGTAATAATTGAGGAAGGTACGCATGGCGTTGTCCACATCCCCGATGAGGCTCTGGGAGACAGGAAACAATCAGCTGAGGAATGTGGGAGTGGAGAAAAAAACCAGCACAGGAATTGATGCAACAACACTTCCCTAGACAAAGAAACACCCAGGGACAGAAATGGGGATTTCAGCAGTGAATGGTGTCACTGATACTGGGGCACGATGCCCTAAGAACAGGAAAGACTGAAAAAGCTGCTTTTCTGTTGGATCCACACCTGAAATAATAAGAAATCTCTAAATTTTTTATTTTTATAGAAGGCTGTGTTTCTACAGTCAAATGTTTAGTCAATCACAGCATCCAGGCTCTTTGGGAAGGTAACAAAGTTACCTTTTCTGTTAGATCCACACCTGAAATAATATGAAATCTCTAAATTTTTTTATTTTTATAGAAAGCTGTGTTTCTACAGTCAAATTTATAGTCAATCACAGCATCCAATCTCTTTGGGAAGGTAACGAAGTTTCAGTCCAGACATGAACACTGGTAAGAAAGCAAAGCTCTGGATGGGAAAAAATTCACACAAATGAAACATTTGTGAGGTGATAGAAAAAGAAGTGTGAGTTTCCTTATCTTTGCCTTCCCATCTGGATCACGGGATCACTGTCAGGGGAGTTTGCTACGACAAAACTGCCCTCCCATCATGCTGAGTAAGAGACTTTTTATAGAGTGTAGATAAAATCAGTATTTTTTTCATCTTCTATACGCTCAGACTGCTGCAGCTTTCACCAGAGATCAAACCAAACTTTTAATCCTTAGATGAGGGTGGTGTTTGTCACTTTTTTCTTGAAGAGAGATGAGCAGAATCCCCAGGTGCAGCCGGTGTGGCAGCTCTCACCTGCAGGCCTGGCCAGTAGGCCTCCAGGGACTGGAACACAGGCATGGACACTGTTCCCTTGTACATCTGCACCCACAGGTACCAGTCGTCAAACTTGGTGTAGTTCTTGATAGCTTTGTCGTATTCTGTAAAGAAACACATGGGTAGGTAAGCCATCTGTAACAAAAAAGAAAAAAAGCAGCTTATTTTCTTATTTTTAAGACTGATGGAAGCCCCTTTCTCACTTGAGCCACGTTAAACGGCTTCTGAGGGTGCTCACTGTGGTAATTCTGTTATCACGGACTGTTCAGAAGCGTTTCAGTCTGGAATGTGCCCTGTGAGATCCTTCATCTCCTGCCACAGGTGCCTTCCCACAGAAAATAAACCACTCACCCAGGAACATGGCCATCAGCTCCTTGTCCTGCAGCAGGATGGCTCCTTTCACCAGGTACTCGAAGTAGGAGTCCACCCCTGCCCCAATCCCAGCATCCTGCGCCACCCACTTGGCAGTTATCACATCAATGTGGTTCCCCACCTGCAGGGGGTGAAGGACACGGAGAGAGGGACTTAGAGTGACACAAAAAATTCCTTTTTCCAGACCATCAGTTTCACAGATGCACCGTGTCCATTCCAGGACACGTTTATCAGCACCAGAGAAATACAAACTGTAAAAAAAATACAATTTATGCTTACATGCAAACTGTAGAAAATACAGTTTTTATGCTGCTGATGTATTTTATATACATATTAAACATTTTATGCTTCCAATAGCAATGCTTCACTGGCTAAATCAACTCATTGCTGCTGTAAAAATGCACAATTTCAACGTGAAGTGCCTGGGCCTAATTGTGATCTTACAAAAAAATACAGAAGGATGGAGAGGTGCAGATACAGAGGTCAAGAATGTCAAAGGCACAAGAGCTGCCGTGTTCATATTTAAACAGATGCTGGCACTCTCCAGCCTGTGAACAAACCCAGCTGATGGAGAATTAAATACACAATCGTGTCTTTCTTAGCAAACATGGAAAAAAAGCCAGCAGCAATTGAGGATTTGGGGTATAAATCAAGAATAAACACATCCCAAAGCAAACAAAGGGAAACATCTCTTCGTACAGTCTGTGAATAATTTGTTGCAATAAACACAGGGTATAAATAAATCTGTTTCACGTCACATACGCACCACCAGGAGTTCCCAAAGGTTAAAAAAGCAGCAGTAGAGAGGAGCAGGAGACAGCGAACAGGGAGATAATACTCCTGAAAGCCCAGCGCTGTGCAGGCTGGTAACATCTCAGTGCACTTGTCCTGCTCTTGTTCTGTTCCCCAGGCCTTTGTCCCCCCGGTCAGACAGACCTTTCATTGAATCTGCCACAGCTGCTGTCACAAGAGCTGCGGGAGGCATTTGTGTCCCAGGCACATCTGGCGGGGGCCAGAACAATGGGATAATGTTGGGATTCTGCAGCAAAGCACAGATGTGGATGCTGCTCAGGAACAATGTCAAACACGAGCCTTCAGCCCCGTTATCAGCACTGGGGTTATTTATCTGTCTCCTCTCTGTCGATGCTTTTTCACACATCCACAAAACCACACGAGAAGCGGCCCAGCACATTCCAAATCCACTCCTCGCTCACCAGCCCAATATCCGAGCGGTTTTTCCACAGCGCCTTCAAAGCCTTCCTGGCAACGTCCTCGAACACCGGGTCACCGGTGAGGTGGCTTAGGGTGGCGAACTCCACGATAAACGTGCCAATCCCAGCAGTACAGGTGACTGGGGTCTCCCCAGGGTTCACTCCATGCAGCAGGTTCACCGTGCCGTAGGGCATCCCCGTCGGGGTCTGGAAAGCTGAAACACGGGATTTTTGGGTCACAAAGTGCTCGGTGCTGTGTTTAACAGACTCTCCAGCAAAATGTGCCTCACATCCCAGTGCACAGGGGCAGGGAGTGGCTCTGGAGTAAGTGCAGAGAGCAAAATATGATCCTGGGAGGGGCAGAGAGGATATCCTGGGAAGTCCCAGGGATCTCTTCCACCTTGCCAGAGCAGCAGACTCCATTCCCACGTTTTTTTACAGCACAAGCACTGAACACACCGAACAGCAAAGTGCAGCCACGGAGGCTGTGACAACTCCACGGGTGCTCCCAAGGGAACAGTGCCACGAGAGCACACAGCCCAGCTGCAGCCCACAGAGAGGAGAAAATGCAGCATCTCCGTGTCTTTACAAGCCGCTGCCTCACAGCCTTTCTTTCTAACCCAGACAATTACTTATATTAAATATATTTGCCCTCAACAAGCAAGAACACCCTGGTGTGTTAGGCACACACACTGATGCTTTAAGTGCTGGTAAAAATATGAGGCAGACACGGCAGTACGGGGAAAAAGGGTATTACTTTGGGTTTAATAGGATTAAAGGTGAAAACACGCTGAGCAGCTCTGTATTTTCTTGTCTAGCTCCTTTGTGTACAACATGGATACAATTTTACAGACCTCGCCAATTAGCATATCTACCTAAAATCTCCTAATGAGTAACTTAACGAATGAGATAATTCTCTATCACCTTTTTAAATGAGACTCCAGCTCAGTTTAAAAAAACCTGTTCCAGAGAGGAGGCTCCGGGCAAGGCTGGAGCCTCTGCTTTGGAGACACTCGGGATGTTCCCTCTGCTCCCCTCAGAGAAGCCCCAAGCTGAGCTCAATCTCAGCCCCCAAGGGTTCTCCACATGTAGGGCTGAGGGACAGGGAGTGTTTGTGAAGGGTCCAGGGAAAGGGATAAAAATGTATAAAAAGGGGATAAAAGAAAAGATAAAAACCATCAGGCATTTCAACAACCACACTTTCCCTACAAACTAAACCTGAGTGGAGCTCAGGGAACACAGGCCTGGTTTTTGAGCTCATCAAGCACAGCCTCTCCCACGACAGCCAGCAGCCCCTCAGGACCCCCAGCACGGTGACACGAAGCAGACACAGAGCAGGGGCTCACCTGGCAGCAGCTTGCGAGCTGCTTCCTCAGCCATCCTCAGGAGGGGCCCCGAGCACGGCCAGCCCGCTTCGACTTCGAGCCCGGCCTTCCTGGAGAGCAGGTGAGCAGAGAGGAGCCCTCCCACCACTGCGAGGGCACAGCAGGATCCATGCAGGGAGGAAAGAGTCTCATTAAACACCACAACACAGTGATTTGTTTCTTCCTGCTTGTTTGCAGGGCAGCAGAAACATCTGGGGTGACAGGACAAGGGGTGATGGCTTCAAACTGCCAGAGGGCAGTGTGAAATTGGATATTGGGAAGAAATTCTTCCCTGTGAGGGTTTGAGGCCCTGGCACAGGGTGCCCAGAGCAGCTGTGGCTGCCCCTGGATCCCTGGCAGTGCCCAAGGCCAGGCTGGACGGGGCTTGGAGCAGCCTGGGACAGTGGGAGGTGTCCCTGCCATGGCAGGGGTGGCACTGGATGGGCTTTAAGGTCCCTTCCAACCCAAACCACTCTCAGATTCTGTGATATATTTCTCTTATCTATGAAGAGTCAAGAATTTCCGTGTGACTGACAGAGGCTGTCAGTTATTAGCTATATTTACCTATTATTTACATAGCTAATACACCCATATTAGCTAATATTAATTATTTCACAGGCTCATCTGTGGTCACATAACCACAGAAAAATTACACTGCTGCAAAAATCAGCTCAGCAATATTTTTCAGTGGAAACAACAAAAGCACAACGAACAGTTCTGTGCCCTGACAGTGTCTTTTAGCTGAAAGGCACTGAAGCACTCAGGCATTCAAGGCCTTTGTGATTTTCAAGAAAAAAAATAAACCTTCAAATTAATAATCTCTACTCCAAAACCGTATGTTAAAATGACAAGATACAATCTGTGCCGTTTCAGAAAAAAATGTATTTATTCCAAAACTGAAAACCTCACACCAGAACACTGAAAGTGCCACGTCTGCTTCTGCTCGTGCTGAGACAGGAAGCAGAAAGGGACGTGCAAAGACTAAGAGGAAGTGACGTTTGTTTGGGATTTTTCTGTTTATGTGTCCTCTCACTCTGCATCCCAAATCCACTGACCACCGCCTCACAGATGGACAGTTCTGAGACTCGTACAGGAAGGAAAAACCCACCACAAACCCCACAGGAAAACCCACCTCACCTCGAATGTTTGTCTCAAAGACAGAGGCGTTGACATCAATATCGAAGTCCACCCCCTCCTGCAGCACGTGGACAACTCGCTGGAACTCAGAGACATTTCCCAGGATCTGCAGGGACGCAGAGAATCAGGCTTAGAGTTGACGGGAAAACAAAGAGCAGTGCAATATTTGGGGCTGATTTTAGTTTGATTTTACTATTTAGCGAAATCATTAATTACGCATATTACTAAAGAGCGGACTGACAGTTTCATCTTGTTTCAAAATGCTTTCCTTGCACACTTTAGTTCTTTATTCTGGAGGGTGTCAGGAGTGGGGTGTTCTGCCGCCTGCCTCCCAGGGGTGATGCCAAGGGAAACACAAAAGTTCTCAGGTCAATGAATAACAGACTTCTGGCACCACCACGTAAAACCCAGGTGTGCCGGTGCCTCACAGGGGCCTTGAGCAGGCTGGGCTGGCTCCTACTCACCAGCAGCGTGTCCAGGGCGTCGATCAGGGTCAGGGAGAAGCTGCGGAGGAGAGAAGCGAGGTGAGCCCCGGCCGAGAGGGGCCGCCCATCCCCATGGCGGGGACATCCCGTACCTGCCCCAGGTGTCCTGCCCGTCACACGTCAGCGGCCGCAGCTCGTCGTAGGGGAAGGCGCTCTCCAGGTAGTGCTCGTAGGCGTGGTAGAACATGGCGCGCACCCTCTCCCTGCGGTATAAACACAATCTCAGCCCCGGCCCGGCCGGGCCCCGCGCCGCGCCCGCTCCGCACTCACCGGTAGGAAGCCACGTCCAGCCCGCGGGAGGCCGCGCCGGTGCCCGCCGGGAGCAGCAGCGCCCAGAGGCACAGCAGCGGGACGAGGACGCGCTGCAGGGCCGCGCCGGGGCCGCGCATGGCCGGGTCTCCCTCACCGGGGTCCCTCGCTGGGTCCCTCACGGCGTCCCTCAGCCGGGTCCCTTACGGGGTCCCTCACCGGGGTCTCCCTCAGCCGGTCCCTTCACCGGCGTCCCTCACGGGATCCCTAACCCGGTCCTTCACCCGGGTCCTTCACGGGATCCCTCACGGGATCTCTCAGCGGGGTCTCCCTCACGGGATCCCTCACAGAGACGCGCTCCCCGCTCCCTCCCGCGTCCCCTTCCCCGAGCGCCCTCAGGGACCGCCCCGCCAGACCTGCCAGCCAATGGGAGATGTCTCCGCCTCCATAGTCCCCGCCCCCAGAGTGGGACAACCAATGAGAGTGGTCTCCGTCTCTCAAGGCCCCGCCCCTCTGCCCCTCCAGCCAATGGGCGCTGCGAGCGCTCGGCGCACGCGCTGGCGGAAGCGCTCGGCGCATCCGGGGCGGTGCGGGACGCGCGCAGGACGCGGGGATGCCTTGGTCGCTTTTGGGGATGCTTTGGTGGCTTTTGGGGATGCTGTGGTGGCTTCTGGGGTGTTCGTACCGTCCCGGTGGGGCTCTCACTGCGGGAGTTGTCACCGCGGCAGGTTCCTGCGGTATTGCCCCGGAGGCTGTTACTCGCCGTAGCAGGAAGGAGCCTCCCGGGCGGGCGGAGCAGCGGGCAGGGCAGTGGCGGAGCGGGCACCGCTTTAGGTGCTGCTCTCAAACCCCAAACGGCAAAACATCACTCAGGAGAACACTTCTGAAAGCTGATTTTTAGTAATACCTGATCAGAGGCTCCCTAGAGCAGAGGCCAGACAGGATTCAGAGAATAAAATGGGGATTTATTGCAGGGCATTCAA
>VYZT01036833.1:16724-27832 GCA_013400735.1 Pomatostomus ruficeps
CTCCCCTCCCCTCCCCTCCCCTTTCCTTTTGAGGATAAAATCCATTTCTAATTAGTACATAATTTATCACTGATGAGCTGCACCCTCCCAAGGCCCCATTTCAGTCCATGGCACATCTGCTTTTCTGGGCCAGACATCTCAGGGCTGTGACTGGTGCGCCTCAGCTTTTCCGTTGTGATTTCTCATAAATGGGATGAGCACCAACAGGCAAACAGCAAGAACAAGGCTCCACCCTACCACAACAATGGCACCAGGCTGGATCGGATTCTTGCCAACAAGTCTGAGCTCAATTTTGCTCATTTTGAGACCTGCTTGTTTGGGCTCATTTCCTGTCTTTTCCCCTTTCTTGTTTTTTATTTATTTTTCGGGGTTTTTTTGGTGACGTAACAAAACTCCGTGAAGGTTAACATTTGAAACGGCTTAAAATTTCACAGGACCACGCTTGGGTGTTTTAAAGGCCTCTTGGAGAACATCTCCATGCATCATTCACTCAAAAAATGTAGTGAATCAGGTGAAATGTTGTTAAAATTCAGAGGATGCTTATCTGTGTTTTAATCTATCAAGTCTTTGTGGGTAATACCCTGTACCAGCACACACTCAGTGAATTTTTGCACATGCACACAGCTGAAAGAGCTGCTTTCGTAGCTGAAAGGGGAAAATGTGACCTTTTGGAAATTGTGGAACTTCCCCCTGCTCTCTGAAAACAGCAAAAAAAAAAAAAAAAAATCCAATGAAAAACACTCGGAGAGATTTTTTTTGCAGATTAGGGAGGAATCTTTTAATCTGCAGTCAAGGAAAACTCACCCTGTCCTCTGCAAGGGTCCTCACCAGTCTGAGCAGCAGGTGATAAATGATCCCTGGGTTAGGTTTGAGGGCCCAGCAGGACACGGCGAGCAGGATCAGGCTGCAAAATTACGAGGTTTTAAAACTTTTGAGCTCTGCCTGTTTGAGACATAAAGGGTCCAAGACCTTTTCAAACTTCCCCTCACTACACTTGAGTTGGAAACAACATTTTTCTTACTGGCAGCAAAGACCTTTAACAGAACAGCATGGCCTGGGCTGAGATGGAATCACAGAATTATGGAATATCCTGAGCTGGGAGGGACCCTCAGGATCACCCAGTGCACCCCTGGCCCTGCCCAGACCCCCCAACAATCCCACCCTGGGCACTCCTGGCAGCGCTGTCCAAACGCTCCTGGAGCTCTGGCAGCCTCGGGGCCGGGACCATTCCATTCCATTCCGGTGCCCAGCACCCTCTGGGGGAAGAACCTTTCCTGATACCCACACAGCTCCACGCCACTCCCTCGGATCCTGTCCCTGCGTTTAGGAAACGACACAAACCTCCTGGGAGCCACTTGGCCAAAGCAGTGGAGTTCATGGTCCCTCAGTGCCTTCTGCAGGCTCTGCCCCTCGTTTTGAGACTGTGGCTGGGGTGGCACCAGAGCATCACGGAGCACCAGGGGAGAGATGCAGCAGCCTGCAGTGATTAAGGACGAGGAGGGGTCCCGGCCTTCCCAAGCTGGGGCTGTGCAGAGCCGTTCATTGCGCAGTGAAAAATCCTTCTCGACCATCCCACAGACAGGAAATAACTCTGCACCCCAGTGTGCCCCGATCCCCAATTCTGTCTCACAGCATCACCTGGGATGGGAACAGGGAAACAATGCCTTGGAAGGGAACAAACAGTGTTTGTCACCTCGGGCAGCTCCAGCAGGGCACAAACCCCCAGTGCTCTCCCAGCCCTGCCCTGCTGAGCCAGGATGTGTTTCATGGCTCCCAGGGTTTCTTCTGGAGCAAAGCCAGGAGGTCACTCTGGCTTTCCAGGCCTGTTCCTCTGGCACCCACAGTCTGGAATTCCACAACATCCCAGCCCAAGGTTTGCTGGGATTCACCGCCTCACAGAGGTCGGAGTTGTGGCTTTTTGGGTCTGCTGGTGTCACCTGAACCGCCCAGCGGAGGTGCAGCGGGTGCTGCGGGTGAAAGGCCAACTCATCTCAGAACTGCTGCCGCTGCTGTGGTGTTGGGAAACGCCGGCTCCGCGCCGAGATCAGAGGTGCCTGAGCTCCAGAGGCAGGTGAGGAGCAGGCACCGCGCTCTGCAGGGCTGTGGGTGCACACACGCTCCCGCCCTGGGCTGCGGTGGAAATGTGACTTTCTGAGGTTTCTCATGAGCAGCAGGACTTGTCCTTCCCAGCCAGGCTGGCTCCTGTCTTCCCACCTGTGCTGTCTCCTGTTCCAGACCCACCTGGGAGCTGATGCTCTCCTCTCAGGATCCCTCCCCACCTTCCCTGGGAGACTCACTCCCACCCACCCCTCTCTGAAGTGAGAGTCTCCACTCCCCACTCTCCATTTGAAAAACTGAGGAGGGGAAATGTTCATTTTCTGGCTCCTGCCTATGTTTTTCCCCCCTCAGGGGCAGGGGTGGATGTTCAGCCAGAGTAGTGCCCTGAGGACAGCACACGGGGCTCTCCGGAGTGGATCCATTCCAGGCAGATCCCTGAAAACACAGCAGCACACACAGCTCATCCAGAGCTGTGTCCCAGCCCAAATGTCCCTGCACAATCCCAGTTTCACACTGTGGATGCTGTCCCCAGCCAGGTGACCACCACCTCCCCAGGACCCTCCACACCCCCTGCTCCAGCTGGGCCAGGAGGCCGGGGCAGCGCGGATTTGCTGGAAGGGCGATCAGAGACCTTGGAGAGGATTTAAGGTCGGAGATAAAAATGTGTCACCAGCCCACCCGTGACTGCAAGGCAGAGCAGACTGAGTGGTTTTCTCTTTAAAGACTCCCAAGGAGCTGGAGCTCCACTGCACCTGCGTGTCTCCTGATGAATTCTGTCCAGTGCAGACCCTGTGGAAAGGCCTTTCTCCAAAACAAAACCCATGCAGTGCCTCTGCCTGAGTGACCTCGAGGCTGTTGATCCACCTGGCAAGAGTCCAGCTGAGAAACCCCCACTGCTCACTCAGAAGGGCTTCTCCACAGCTCCATGAAGACTTTTTCCATGCCAGTCTTTGCTGGTTTGGGTTGGAGGGACCTTAAATCCCATCCAGTGCCACCCCTGCCATGGCAGGGACACCTCCCACTGTCCCCGGCTGCTCCCAGCCCCGTCCAGCCTGGCCTTGGGCACTGCCAGGGATCCAGAGGCAGCCACAGCTTCTCTGGGCACCCTGTGCCAGGGCCTCCCCACCCTCACAGAGAGGAATTTCTTCCCAATATCCCATCCATCCCTGCGCTCTGCCAGTGGGAAGCCATTCCCCCTTTGTGTTCTCCAGCACCAGACCTTTTCCTGCACTGCCACGCTGGGAAATGCACTCATACATCAAAGCCCGCAAAGATGAAATTAAAAATGGGTTTTAAAAAAGGCTCCAGAGGAAACAAAGCTTTCAAATTTTGTATAACCCCTCCTGTCCAGGTTGGCAGGAGCACGTGAGCTTTGGATCTCTTGACCATCATTTTTAAGGTGTGAAAAAATGCGATGCATTACAAAATCAGCCCATGTCACGTCTGCTTTTCCGGGTCAGACATCTCAGGGCTGGTGGTGCCTGAGCAGAGGCTCCCTGGAACAGAGGCCCGACAAGATTCAGAGAATAAAATGGGGATTTATTGCAGGGCCTTCAATAGGGACACCTCGGGCACTCAGAGCCTCTCCGGGAGAGGCCACAGCCAAGATGGAGCCCGGGGCACCAGTTTGCTCCACTTGGATCAGTTTGGATCCATTCCCAGATCAGGGTTCATTCTCCAATTGCAATTGCAGGGGATGATGGAATTGAGCCCAAGTCTGTCCCCCCTTTTAGAGGCTCCGTTTCCATCTTTGGGGGCCTGGGCCAACGAGGTGTCCTTGAGTGCAGCCTGGAGAGGATTTGTTGTGTCTGAGCAGGATGGGAGAACAGGAGCTCCCAGCGCGTGGGGAGTGTGAGAGTTCCACACTAAAGCAGGGCAGGGGCTGAAAAACACAAAAGCCAAATCTTAAGGCATCACTGTGACTCGTGCATCTCAACTTTTCAGTTGTGATTTCACATAAATGCGATGAGAACCAACAGGCAAACAACAATAACAAGGCACCACTGTCCCACAACAATGCCCTGCAGTTTTGGGACCAGGTTTGGTAGGAATCTTGCCAAGAAGTCTGGCCTTTTTTTGGGAAGGCTTAGCAAGGTTTTGGAGCCTGGGAAAGGATGGACATTTTGCTGTGGGGATACCGTGCCCAAACCGGGCTGTCCCACAAACCTTTGGAGAAATCCCATCCGGCAAATGCCCCATGTGGAAATCAGGGGTTGTTTTGCATCTCCCATCTGGGAAAATCTGCATCTCCCAAGGCTGGGAAATCGATTCCCCTGCAGTGGCCGTTTCCCAAGTGCAGGGAGAGCTGCAGTGAGGAAGAGGGAACAGGAAGGTGTATGACAAAGATCCCAAAGCTCTTCCCCATCGCTGGGAGTGTCCAAGGCTAAGCTGGGCAGCGCTTGGAGCAGCCTGATTTAATGGGAGGTGTCCCTGCCCATGGAATGAGATGGTCTGGAGGGTTCCTTCCAACCCAAACCATTCTGAGATTCTTGGAGGAGCTGGAGCTGGGCAGCTGGGAAATCAGCTGGCGCAGGGAGCTGCAGTTGGTTTTGGTGAGACCCACAGCTTCCTCGGCAGAGCTCTGTGAAGTTTCCATCGCTGCTAATAAATCACGTGAGCGTGATGATAATGACAAAGGAAATAATGATGTCTTCTTTAGAAACGCGTCTCCTCGCACCCCAGGGCCTCTGTGCGGAGCGGTGAGGAGTTTGCAGGTCCGGAGCGTGGGAGGGAAAGGAGCTGAGGCTGGCAGAGCTCGGGCCGGGTGTGCCAGGGGTGAGGGCAGGGCAGCTGCAGCAGCCGAGCCTGGAGGGCTGCAGGTTCAACAGGGTCATCCAGAAGTCACCCAAGGGCAAAAACCTGTGAGCCAAACGCTGCGAGGTGCTAAGGCAGCTCTTGGTCGTGTGGCTGATTCCAGAGCACCCAAAACCAGCACATTTTGACCATGAACTCCATTGCTAAGCCCTCAGTGGGACTGCAGCTCCAGAGAGCTGATCTGTGTCTCGCTGCTGTATCAGCAATGACTTTGCTTCCCGTGTGTCTATCTCAGCCCACTATTAGCATTTAAAATCATCCCTCTCTGATAGGAAACAAAAGACGGCTTTGAAAAAAAAAATCCACCCCGGTGATGGGCTTTGTTTTGCATTTCTTTGTGACAAAAGTGATTAAACTGCTAAATCACAGCTGCTTTTCTCATAGAAAAGACAAAGCATCTTTCAATCCCTCCATCATTTCAAGAGTTGCAGAAAGCTGGAGGTAAATGGGAGTGATTTGATCTATCTTGGCTTTATCGCTGCATCTCCTACACCCACAGGCTCCCGAGCAAGGTGTATTTGCTGTCTCATGGCCTAAAAGCTTCCCGTGTTACTCATAACTTAAACACCGAGGGAGAGATAAGGGATGGGGTTTGGTTTGTTTCCTTTCAGTAGAAATGAACATTAATAAATATCTCATTACCAGAAAGTGTCATAGTGAAAGTACCAGCGCTTTCTCCCGTTCCACAGTCGGCTCTTTTCATTTTCGCCGTGGTTAAAGAGCAACGTGAAAACCCTGAAAAATGATCCCAGTCACACTCAGCTGAGTTTTCAATAACTGCTGGATCAGATAGGGCCGAGCTCCTATCGCCGGAGATGATCAGATACGGGGCAGCGACTGCTCTGGGCTTTGCTCGGCACAAATTATTCCCCCCTAATGTCCACTGAAAGGTGAAAGTTTCCTGTTGCACAGCACCCATGATCTTGAATATTTCAGAAATCTCCTCAGGCCCCGAGGCTGGTTGCAAGAAGCCTTCTGAGCCATTTCTCGTTGCATCTCCTGTCACAATTATCACTCCAGAGAGATTTGCTGGAGAAGGTCTCCTCCACCAGCCTGGTTTCAAGGGCAGGTTGGTGCCCCAAAAGCCCAGGAGGGCACTGCTGGAGGCTCCCATCTCTGCCCATCAGGTTCATGGTGTCTCCCATGGTGTCTCCCTGCTGTGAAGGGGCTGAAAAGGACACCAAGAAAGGTTTCTACAACTCTTGAAGTGATGGAGGGATTGAAAGATGCTTTGTATTCTTTGTGAGAAAAGCAGCTGTGATTTAGCAGTTTAATCACTTTTGTCACAAAGAAATGCAAAACAAAGCCCATCACCGGGGTAGATTTTTTTTTTTTCAAAGCCGTGGCTGAGAAGGACACGGAGAAAGGGTGCCCAGGAACCATGGAATCAGAATATCCCGAGCTGGAAGGGATCATCAAGTCCAGCTCAATCAATGTCCAGCTCCAAATGAAGCTGCAGGTGGCAGAAAGGAGGAAAGCACCAAGCTGGGGTGAGAGGGAGCAGTGAGTCAGGTACAGGATGGACAAGACCCCCAGTGAGGAGGAAACTGCCTGCTGTCCTTCAGCCACGAGTGCCTCTCCATCCATTCCCTGGAGCGGAGAACAGAAATGGAATCATTGCCAAAATCACCCCCCAGAGCCTCAAAAAATGGCTCAAGTCAAAGAAACAACACAGCCTGTGCTGGATAACCCCCAGCAAATCCACTGCTGGCTGGGAAAAGCCAGTGGCAGAGGGCTTCTGGGCATGGTTCTCCATCAGGGAAAATCCCAGCATTCCAAACCCCACCAGCAGCTCTTTGCTGGCCCTGGTGGTGGGAGCGATTCGATGCCTGGGTTTGCAAATACTTCTGGGCAAATCGTGTCCTCCAGCACCACGAGAACAGGAGAGGTGAGCACACAACCCACAGCCAGGAGCGGGGAGAGGAGAGGGAAGCTTGGAAAACACCTGAGTGACCAGAAAAAGGTCAGAAAGCAGAGAAAGGTCCAGCTCCTGAAAGGAAGGGAAAGATCTCCCGGCTTTTAGGCCAACGAGCCCGGATTTTAGAACATGTAGGGTTGGCAGTACTGTGGTTTATTTGCTACAGATGATTTACAAGGCCCTTCAGTGGGAAATAAATTTCACAGGACGCTGCCTCCGGGGAAAATATTATGTGTTTGGATGGGTGATTCATCATCCTGCATTAAACCCATGAGCTCGGCTGACATCGAGGTATACCTGATAATCTCTTATCTAAATAATTTCCCCTTGAAATCCTCCATCTGTGCGGCTTTGTGCTGCTGATGGGAGGATAAAACTTTGGGCCAAAACTTCTGCTGGGAAAGTGGCCTGGTCAAGGTGAGGAGATGCTGAGTCCTGCCCAGAAGACCCCACACCACGTTGGAATATGTGGAAGGCTCCAGTGGTTCCAGGTGTGGAAAACTGCTCTGATTTTATTTTTTTTAAATATGGGTCCCTTTAAAGCTCCTGAGTCTGTCCCACCTGGCCATGTCTTGGCTCCTGATCAGTCCAGAGGAAGGCTGAGAGCGAAGCCTTCATCCAGCCTGGAATTGCCTTCATCCTGAGGCATTTCACTGGAATTCTCCAAATCTCTTCTTTTGGGTCACCTTCATTAGCCACCCTGGGATCAGGTCAGGCCCAAAAGCTGAGCTCCCAAAACCTCTTCCACTGTTGTGATGCTGAAAACACAAAACAAACCCCATCCCTTCGCACTCTCCCTGAAATGCCATTTTTTTGCCTTCCTCTCAGCATCCCCTTTCCCCCTGCTGTTGCAGACACAGAGGTTTCTCCATCCCGGGGTTCCAGGGGCTGTTTTTGGGGGGGTTGCTGATGATGTGTCGATCATGACCTCAACCTCAGTGGGGAGTTGTCCCTTTCTGCCCTGAAAATGAAAGAACTACTTCAGAAAATTGAAAGCAGGTACAGAAAGTGGGAAAGGAAAAGAATCCGTCCTTCTTCCCCAAAGAGTCCAACCAGCTGGGCTTCCCTGACTCAATCAAACACAACAGAAGCCCTAATTACGCTCCCTAATTAATGGAAAAACAGGTCCTGGGTGTTCTGGAGTTAGAATTGCTCAATCCTGTTACCCCATCACGGAGCAGAGGCTCCCCAGAGCAGAGGCCAGACAGGATTCAGAGAATAAAATGGGGATTTATTGCAGGGCCTTCAATAGGGACACCTCGGGCACTCAGAGCCTCTCCGGGAGAGGCCACAGCCAAGATGGAGCCCGGGGCACCAGTTTGCTCCACTTGGATCAGTTTGGATCCATTCCCAGCTCAGGGTTCATTCTCCAATTCCAATTGCAGGGGATGATGGAATTGAGCCCAAGTCTGCCCCCCCTTTTAGAGGCTCCGTTTCCATCTTTGGGGGCCTGGGCCAACGAGGTGTCCTTGAGTGCAGCCTGGAGAGGATTTGTTGTGTCTGAGCAGGATGGGAGAACAGGAGCTCCCAGCCCGTGGGGAGTGGGAGAGTTCCACACTAAAGCAGGACAGGGGCTGGGAAATAGAAAAGCTGAATCAGAAGGCATCACCATCCTTGACTTTACAGCTGTGCTGCAGAGCAGGGCCACACGTGGGGAATGGTGGCCAACCTGCCACCGAGGCCTGCTCGTGGCCAGCTGGCACCTGGTTTGCCTGGGCTGGCACCTGCTTTTCCGGGGTGACGTGAGGCTCGTGCTGCTGAACTCACGAAATTAGTCACTAATTATAGCAGCCGCCCACAGCGTCCCCAGCGCCCGAGTACCTGCGAAGGTCACGAACCCCGTGATTCACCCCTGAATCCGCGTGCGGCTCGGGTGAAATAACAGGAAACACGGGCACGGGGAGACAGCAGCCCATCGCTGATGGCGCCGATAGCGCGTTCCGCGCTTCTCCCTTCGCCATGGAAACTGGCTTGGATGGCACCCAGAAGGGTGAATGCTTGGCAGCCGCCTCTCTCCTCAATCCAGGTGGTGCCTTTGCCTCCTCTCCTGGCTGCCAGGGACAGCTGAGCCCCTCAGCAGCTGCCCCACAGCTCCCAGCCCTGAGAGGTGGAGAGGACTTCTGCAGGACACGTCCAAATGTCACCCCAGTCCTGGCCAGAGGAGGAAGAGGAGGCTGGATGCCTGGTGCCATCCCTCTGCCTCACCCACAGCGTCCCCCAGCCCCATCCACCCTGCCCAGCTTTGGGATGGAGAGGTGGGAGCAGCTCCCCGTGGTGCCAGGGCTGGGTTCCTTCCCCTGGGCAGCAGCGGGGCAGGGCTGCCAGTAAACCGCCCCACTGCAGCCCCTCTCAGATGGGGGGATTTTGTTCTCCTTCCGTTTCTCCACAGGGGAAGGCTGCGAGCAGAGCTCTCCCCGGGCTGATGCCTTCAGATTCAGCTTTTCTATTTTCAGCCCCTGCCCTGCTTTAGTGTGGAACTCTCACACTCCCCACGCGCTGGGAGCTCCTGTTCTCCCATCCTGCTCAGACACAACAAATCCTCTCCAGGCTGCACTCTAGGACACCTCGTTGGCCCAGGCCCCCAAAGATGGAAACGGAGCCTCTAAAAGGGGGGACAGACTTGGGCTCAATTCCATCATCCCCTGCAATTGGAATTGGAGAATGAACCCTGATCTGGGAATGGATCCAAACTGATCCAAGTGGAGCAAACTGGTGCCCCGGGGTCCAGCTTGGCTGTGGCCTCTCCCGGAGAGGCTCTGAGTGCCCGAGGTGTCCCTATTGAAGGCCCTGCAGTAAATCCCCATTTTATTCTCTGAATCTTGTCTGGCCTCTGCTCTAGGGAGCCTCTGATCAGGCATCAGGGGAATTCTGGTGGGTCAGGAGGAAGGGGCTCGCAGCCCAGGGGGCACAGCTGAGGGTTTGCACAGCCTGGCAGGGAGCAGGGATGGGTTTTCCTCTTCCACACAGCCACTGGTGGCACAAAAGCTGCGTCTGATCCTGTTTTGGACAAGTTTCTCTGCCCATAACCAACCCCATGAACCTCATCACCCACACCCATGGAGGTGCTCAGCCCCCTGACCCTTCCCAGCTCTGTGAGCTGCTCATCCTCTCCCAGCTTCTCTCACCTCCCTCATTTTTCCCTCTCTGGCTCCTCAAACCCCATCTCAGTCCCCCCGTGTGCTCCCTGCCCCGGCTCAGCCTCTGTGGCTGCAGAATTATCTCTCCATTAACGCGCAGTTCAGCAAACCCAGAGCATTCTGGAAAGGGATCTGTGAATCTGCTTTGAATGTAGCAACGTGTTTTGGCTAAAGGGAACAGGAGAACATTTTGAAAATGTCAAAATATTTTGTTTAGGCATTTTTTGAACAAAATGTTTCGCTTGGTAGTTGACAGAAAAAAAAAAAAAGAAGAGGAAAAAAATCAGTTCAAAATTTCCAAAACAAAATCTTCCCACTTTTGTTTTGAGACGGCACCTGCCTGGGAGGACTCAAACTACAAAGGCACCAAAGCCGTTTTCAGTGGTAAATAATGTCCAGGCACCCAAGGGAGTTTCCTCAGTGGAAGTCAAAATGTCTCAAAGGGAGTCAAAACATTTTCTGGTTTTATTTTTTGCTGCTATTTCACTTAGGTGGGGGGACACAAGCCGTGTCCCTGTTGGGCCTGGATCAAAGACTCGTGTTTGTCTTTATGTTGGCTGCTGAGCAGAAATATTTATGGTAAAACTTGATAGGGAGCTCAGGTCTGCTTCTGGGGTTAGGGAGGGAATTAATGCTGGGATCAGGTTGTCCATGGTGATCCTTCCTCTAGTTTGGCTTCTTGTTCTGTGGAATGAAGGATCCAGAGAAAATCTCCTTTCTCCGTGTCTAAGTTTGCTCCAGCCCCTGCCCTGCCCTGGAGATCCCGGAGCTGTTCCTGAAGCGAGGCTGCAATTCCTTCGTGGTTTTTTCAGAGCCGTTTTTATTTCACAGAACCCCAGAGTGGTTGGGGTTGGAAGGGACCATGAAAACTCCTCCTGCAGTGGGCAGGAACAGCTCCAACTGGACCAGGTTGCTCAGAGCTCCTGAATGTTCCCAGGGATGGGTCCTGCACAGCTTCTCTGAGTGACCAGGTACATTCCCTGCTGCATCTCTCTGTCTGGCCTTGTCCTCTGTCCTCTCCTCCCCACTGCTGGGATAAAAACCTGGAATTACGATCCATCTCCCCCCACCAGCACTGGGGGCACTGAGCTCCTGCTGGAAACAGCACAAATCCCATTTTCTGCCTGCTTTTCCATGGGCTCCAGCCATGCCAGCTGCCTGTTGGTCTTCCCGGGAGTTGT
>VYZT01036834.1:3806-51871 GCA_013400735.1 Pomatostomus ruficeps
ATTTATGGGTGAACTTGTTCCATGCATAAACCTTGAGTGCCCTCTGCTGAGTGCCCAGCACAATGCAGTAACTGGAATATTTGCTTAATAAAATCACTCTTGATTTCAGAACGAGGTGAATGCAATCAAATGGGACCCATCTGGCATGCTACTAGCATCTTGCTCCGATGACATGACATTAAAGGTAAAATAATTTCTATTCCTGCTGTTCAAAAAGTAAGGACAAAAAATCATGTCTCTTGTTTAGCCTTCTCCAGAATGATGATACTGTATCACTTCAAGCTCTGCATGAACAGTAGTTTCCATTTTGTCCCATATTTCTTGAAGTAAATCTGAAAGATTGAAGACAGGGAAACAAACACTGGGGAAATTGAGGCATCCTATCCAAATAAGTGACTGATACACCACTGTCACAGAAAAGTCATAGTTTAAATATAGATAATACAGAATTTTAGCAGCCCAAACCCCTCTCTCATTTTCCTTTTCCGGCCACATCAAATGAAGGCCATGTCTGTGTAGGAGTAGCTGTATGTTGTAATAGCAAAGCCCTCCTGCTGGGCTGTTGATTTATGCTGGTTCCTTGAACAAAGCAAGTATCCCAGAAAAGATTTGGTTTTGTGGATAGAATTGTACCTGTAATAATTTCCTTGCAGTATGACTGTGTTAATTAAGACTCAGATCTCTTTGCACTGCTGATTGACACGGCTGAAGCATGGGACATTTCTAGCATGAAACTGAGACAGCAGCAGAATTCGCAGAGGAGAGCTAAGTGAATGGCAGCATTATGAATATTTCCTCTTGTAGGTAAACTGACTTCTGCTCTGTCTGTGCCACATACCCGTCGAGGTTTTCATCATTCTGCATTCCAGATGTGTTATTGCAGGCTACTGACAGAGCTGGAAATTTACAGAAAACAGGGCGGAAATGGAGCACCTTGTCTGTCACACTACCACAAAGCAGTATTGCATAACTACTCTTGCTCTGCTTAAACATCCTGACCCAGTGGTAGCACAACTTTTTGGTTCCCAGTTGCATGCTGTGTTTTAAAAACCACCATAGCTCAGTGTTGGTGGTACCAGTTCAAATTCCTGACCACTGAATTTGGCAGAAGAGCTAGTGGTTTGCTCTCCCTGGCCTCACCTGTTTATGAAAACCTTCAGTGACAGAGATTGCAAAAGCTCCAAATTAAGGGAATTATTCTCCTTCCTTTTCCTTTGTAAATCAGTCCTCTCCAACTTCTTTTTCTTCTCTATTTTTGGAATTCATGATCTTTTCCTGTAACTTCTTGGAACATGCTGCCTGTCAGCCATAGAACATGGCTGAGCTATGTGTAGCAGTCTCAGGTACACTGATGGGAATTCAGCATAAGAGCACATCATTCCTCTCATGGTGCAGACTTAAAACAACTGAGTTAAATCATTACTACATTTTTGGTATCTCTCTGAAACTGACTGACTAAATTCGAGTTATTTTCCCTGCTGTGAATTCCTTCATCTTATCTTCTCAGTTAGCTGAAGATAAGGGGTACTAAATTACCTGTCATCTCTGCTGAGCATATTCTTCATCTCAATCTGAAATATTTGGCCATGTAACACTGCAGAAACAGCTGACTGTCTTCCATCTTCTGTATTGTTAAAAACATGAGGAAGACAAATGGAGTTGAGGAGGAAAAGGAAGATTTTACTAGCATAAGAGAAAATTGCTATGTCCTAAGCAGTTGCTGCAATTTTCTTCTCATTTTTTAAAATGACTGCTGTTGCAATGGGTGAATAAAATTCCAGTTAAACTTTTTCAAATAGATTAACTTAAACTTCTGTATGAAAATAGTTAAAGGCTCTGGGCAGTACAGCAATTCTTTAGTTCTTTTTATCTGTTGAATAAATATGTAACTCCTTCCCCTATTGGAGTTATTTTAATGTATGTGTCAAATTGTTGCATTAATAAATTAGATTTATGTGTATTCCAGTGAGTCGAGATCCCAAATAAACAAATTGTAAGAATAACATGGAAATGAAATAATTCAGCTGAGAAGAGATGAATAATGTTGCCATTTTCTCCCTTCGTTATTTCTCTGACTTTAGATTTGGAGCATGAAGCAAGATACCTGTGTACATGATCTTCAGGCTCACAGCAAAGAGATTTACACTATCAAATGGAGCCCTACAGGACCAGGCACCAGCAATCCAAACTCCAACATCATGTTAGCAAGGTAAAAAATGCACCTTTTTCTTGGCTGCTGAGAAGGATCATCTTTCTGACGTGTAACCCTACTGTCACTTTGCCATCAGTCTTCCTGCAGACAATTCCACTAAAAAGTATCTGTGTATGTAACTCAGAGGAAGGGATACAAAGGAAAAGAATTCATATTTGAAAAAGGAAAGGGAAAAAAGAAAGAAAATCGAGTCATGTGATTTTTAACTTTTCAGCTGCCTTGATAAAATGGTAAATTTGGCACTGCACTTTCACATCCAGCATTCGGTTGTTAGGAGTGAAAATCCTGAGGCAGGTGGCACCCCTTCAGGCAGCTGGAATGGCTTCTAACTGGGGTCATGCAACTCCCCTGGGCAGATACAGACAATTTTTTTAGCCTTCTTAGCAAACAGAGGAAAGCTTGGATAGTCTTTAAAGTTCCATTTGAAAATCTGTGCAAAATTCTTCTCCGAGCTTAGGAAATTCATTACTTGTAAAGTGCCAGTTGATGGTAGTACTGTGGGATTATCAGATCAGCTCATGGGGTGTCCAGTTCGGGGAGGATTTGTATCGAATCTGGTTTATTTTACTCCTTAGTCTGGGAGTGGACATGGAAGAACTTCACTTTCTCAGAGTTACTCTTCTAATATTATTTTTAACGCAAATTATTTCCTTTGCCTTTCTCTAAGCCCACAGTTTGGGATGTAGATGGAATGTACCAAAAAAGCATCACCAAAACAAAGTGAAAAGAACCACAGTTTTAGAGAATTTCAGAATGCAAATTCATTAAACAGTGTGAATACGTTAGGAATAAGATCTCTCTGGTAACATTTATCCTATTAATGACAATATATATTTAGCCTTCCTGAATAACAGCAGGTAGAGTCTCAAAAGGAGGGAACCTGACCATCTTAGGGCTGCATACAGCACACCTAGATAGGCCCTAAGGGTCCTCATACAAGAATTCAGTTCTATAGCTGTAGTTTTTAAGATAAAAAACATACAGACTGTAGTACATACTAGCTTTTCTGTTTGAAACATTATGTCTTGCTTAACCAAGGGGGAAGAAAAAAAGTGTGGTATTCTCTTACAACATTTACAGTATCACACTGCAAAGTGATTAACACCCAAATTATTACATTCTTGTGTTTGAATGTTTCTTGCAGTGCTTCGTTTGATTCCACTGTTCGGCTGTGGGACGTTGACCGAGGAGTCTGCATCCACACGTTAACAAAGCATCAAGAGCCTGTCTACAGTGTAGCCTTTAGTCCTGATGGAAAATATCTAGCCAGTGGGTCCTTCGACAAATGTGTCCATATATGGAATACTCAGGTACTGTTTTGCCTCATGTGAGGCACATCTGGTTTAGATGACACATTAATAGCAAAAGCTTAAATGGAAAATGTATGTACCTAGGTCATGCATGACCGGCCAGCCAGGCTGAACCTGATTGTATTGGCTGGCACAAATCCATGGCAATTGAGTCACTCAGGTGCAGTGTGGTGACTGCCCTGAACAGTTCTGTTCAGTCTGCTTTGTATGCTAAAACACGTAGCATGCATGAAAAGAGGTACATTGTTTTGGGTCATCAGCTTTGTGAAACAAAGGTGTGGATTGATTCTTAGAAATAAGGGATACTTTTATTTAGTTACAAACTGAGTTCAGCTGTGAGTCTGATGCTCCTGGCTTAGACTTTGTGAAGAGGGGATATAGATACAAAGATGTAGAGGCAGGGGATTTGTGATGTTCTTGAAAAGGGGGACATCATAGTTCCACAGGTGTAATTCTGGATATTGATGCCTCACAACCTGAATTAGCAACGACCTTTAGAGAAGAACACATCAGCCTAACTCCCCGGGCCTTACTGTTACAGAGTTGACAAAAACAGATGTCCTGAGAGTCCTCCTGTTTCTGGAGGAGCTCTTCATTATCAAAGACCAGTTTCCTAACTGTTTCCTAACCAGTTTCCATCACCATTTGGAGATTGCCATAGCTGGGTGATATGAATAACTTTCTCTTTTAGGATAGTACCACATGACAGGGAAAAAGAAGGGGAACTTCTGTATTCAATGTC
The DNA here is from genome assembly GCA_013400735.1 of Pomatostomus ruficeps. NCBI lineage: Eukaryota > Metazoa > Chordata > Aves > Passeriformes > Timaliidae > Pomatostomus > Pomatostomus ruficeps. Next base: position 8,071 of record VYZT01036834.1, read on the forward strand.
TGCATGCTGTCTTGCTTTGTAGAGTGGAACTCTAGTACATAGCTACAGAGGCACCGGGGGCATCTTTGAAGTCTGCTGGAATGCTAGAGGAGACAAAGTGGGAGCAAGCGCATCAGATGGATCGGTAAGAGTTGTCAAACATTGCAAAGGCTGGGGGGAGATTTCCTTTCTGGGGACCATCAACAAAAAAGAGGATGCTGTGTTTGCCTCTTCGGGACACAGCCGAAGGTGGAGGCAGCTCAAGACATAAATAAGTGACTTTTTGTAGTGTATTAAAAATGCTCCTGCTTTGAAAGGTTTTGAATACTAGGAGATGGTGTTCCTGTTGGAAATGAAGAATGCTTGTGGAGTAGGTGAATACTGCTGAAGATGAGAATGACTTGTAAACACATATTTGACAAGGACAACAGTAGTGTTGTTTCTATCATTATCTAGCAATTTTTAATGAAGGTCAGATCACAGCAATCAGCTCTGTAACAAACAGTTATCTTAGGGCTGAGTTTGATTCCACAGAAGAATATTCCTATTCCCTTGAATAGGAAGGCAAAAGGAAGAATTTTTCAATGTGATGCCCAAAGATTTTGTCATGTGGTAAAGGAGAAATACTGCCATGGAGATACTTATTAATCCTTAATGTTTTTTGCTGTTAAGGTTACTTCTAAAAAAATTCAATTGTCACATGATCAGCTTGTGAAGGACGTGGCTGAAATACCTACTTTGGAGCAGTATTTTTCAACTGGTTTTAACAAAGGGAACACCTATGACATGATTCAGTTGTTTGAGCTTAGTTGTGCCATCTCAGACAGTGCCATCCCTGGCTTCCAGCAGCTGCTCCAACTGGGCATTTGTCCACTGTCATGCCTGCCAAGTCTTCATCTGTTTTGGATATATTTCAGAAGTGGAAGTGGACATGATATTTAGGCAACTGAATAGATCCCATAATCTTACGGGATGTGCCACCAAAATGTTTGTAAACCAGTGAAAGCCTGACTAAATGTTAAACGTGTGGGTTTCACTTGGGCTTTCTCCCGTGCCAGTTTGTTCCTTTACTCATGTGCCTGTAAAGCGGTGCTTGAGACAGGCTGATTTGAAGCTGGGGAGTGTAACATCCAGCTGGCTGGTCCACCTGTGTAGTGGGTGTATGAACAGGATTTCCACATCACAAACGGTTCTTAACGTGGGGTCTTCTCTCTGCAGGTTTGTGTTCTAGATCTGCGGAAGTAAAAGTGAAATGTTTTAGAAGAAATTTCAAATGGACCAGCAGTGAATGTGTGGGGAGAAGCACTCTTCAAAACTATTCTTAACAGCTCCAGAACTGTACAAACTTGAACAAAGTTAGAGTGTACCATGAAGCCGACTCTCCCTGGCCACAGGTGACTTGTATTTTGCCCGTAACCTTCATCAAGGAGTAAAAACGCAGTCACTTCAGAGGGGGAGGGAATGGTTTCCGTCTGGAACATTCAGCCTTGGAAGCATGAAGCCACCAGCTAGGCATTGCACTGTTTGGTTTGCATCTGAGAACTTGCTCTGATGGCTGGGGAAAAAAAAGCTGTGCCAAAAAAAATTAATAAAACGGAAAAAAAAAAAAAAAAGAAAAAAAGGAAAAAAAAGCAAAATGCTGTGATAAACCAAAAGGGAAAAAAATCCTCCTCCATGCGGTGTTGTATTTTTTCCTTCCAATTTGGACACTACAGTTGCTCTCCCAAAGGACGTTCAAAGACCAGTTTGTACTGATGAAATGCTCAACTTTGTAATCACAACACTTTCTATTTTCTAGACTACTTTTTTTGTTCAGTGGTTTTTCTATCAGCTGGAATATTACAGCCTGGAGGATCCCAGGCTTAGGATGAAACTTTTGTTTTCCTTTTATTTCTCCCTTCCACTCCCAGCTTTTCCTTCCTTTTTTTTCTCCTCTTTCTTTTTGCCCCTTTTTTTTCTTTTTTCCCTGTATGCCCATAGTAGATGCAGCCAGGTGGACATGACAATGAAAATTTTTGACAGACTGCTTCTCCTCTCTTCTATATCTTCCTTTTCCGTTCTTTCTCTCCGTTTAAAAGAAAAAAAAATCCTCCATACTTCAGATCTTAGCGTCTCAAGGGCACTTTCAGCAAATTGTGTAATAAGTGCTTTATATAAGAATGCAGTGCTGGGGAAGATTTTTACAGGAGAAAGATGACTTTTAACAGAAAGAACCCAGTGTATTTTTGGAAAAAAAATATTTTTTATGTTAAACAGTTTTAAAAGCCTAAAATGGCCACAAAATGTAGACCAGTTGTGTAATTCAAGCAAAAAGAATGACAGAGTCCAGGGAACATGAAAGGTGCAGTATCCTTTTTCTCTCCTCTCTGAGAAAGTGCTGTAAGAAAAAATAGTGTTTGATACAATAAATACCAGTCCTTTACTAAGGTCCTTTTCCAGCAGCCAGCCATTTACATACATAGTCTCATTTCATTTTTTATGGCTGTTTGATGATGTAAACTTATTCAAAGAGATTCGGAAGCCTGAGACTATAAATATAGCATTCATTTTCTCTAGTCTATGTTTTTGTTTGTTTTCAGTAGAAAATGCTTGTGTATCTTCTTTCCTCTAGAGATAGTTCAGATTTTGACAGAACGTGGGTTTGGCTGCCTGTGGCCTTGCTGAGAAGTGCTGTCTTCCACTATTCATTATTCCAGTAAGTCAGTGGGGTTTTACCACTGACTTAAGGAGACCGGTGGAACTGGAATGTGTTGACTGCATCTGTCCCTGTTGAAGAAAGGACTCTTGCCAAGCTCCTGTCCATCTGTGGACCCCACACACCAAGAAGCAGTTCTGCTGCTGCAACGGACGGTGCTGCTGTCACCCTCAGCCATGCATGTGCTGCATCCTGCAGGGAAAGCTCTGGTCTGCACTTGGAGGCTTACTGTCTGCCCTGCCCAGATAGGCTTAGCCTCCAGGATGTCCTCAGTGTGGTCCTCAGAAGACAACCTTGAATGCATTAGGTGATGATGACATCATAAAGGATACGTAAGTTCTATCTGAACGTGTAAACCACTATAAAGTTCTGGTGGTTGAAATGATCAGAATGACAATGGAGAGTTCCAAAGCACCACCTATCCACTCTGGACAGGTTTTCCTTTCTGCAGCCCTGACACCTGCACAGATGCCAGCTGAAGACTGCGTTACTCTAATTGAGGAAATGATGAATGCAAAGAGCACATAGACAGAGTTTACTGAAAGTGCCGTAAACTGTAAGGCAGCCTTGGGGTGGTGTCAGACATTACCTAGCTAGATCCTCAGAACCGGCTGAGTCACACAGGTGTCCTCTCTTGCCCACAGCCTAGGCTAGGATCTGTAGGAGAGAGAAAACAGGCCACAAACCTCTTAGCAGATGTAGTACCTTCCTGCCCAAAGTCGCTGTAACACGGCATCTTCCCCTTGGTGTGACCACAGCTGCTGAAAGTGGTTTGTTCTGAGCAAATCCATAGCCCTGGGGTTGAACTGGTGATGTGAGACGTGCTGAGCCCCACAGCATCATCATGGAATCTGAACATCATCTTTTATCTGGAGTTTTCTTCTCTTTGTGCTTCCATCTGTAGGGGACCTCAGTCCTTCCAGTGGAACTAGCCACTGCCAGCTTCAGCTGCATTTCTTAAAGATACACCTTTGGAACGGAAAAAAGAATGGAAAGAAGTAACTGCTAAAAGTGTTACTCAGTCCTGAGCTAAAAACAGTTTTGTGGGATTTTGGTTATTAGTGATAGTTAGGCTTGTTTGTAATTTATCTCAAGTAATTGGATGCCAGACAGTATCAAGGATTTTTTTTGTGTTAAATGCTTTTATGTGTTGGTTTGAGTTTTCTGCACCAAGAGCATGGCTGTAGATCACCATGTGGCAGTTTTGCACTCTTTTATAAAAACCACATGTACCTGCTATTTTAAAGTCACTACTTTTTTTTTAAAAAAAGGACTTGCTCAAAGAGGGTCTTGAACTTGAGTACAAAGGCGTAGTGTGGTTTTATGAAGCACGGTTTGGACAATGATTGGATTGCAGTCATTGCATGTAAACGGTTAAATTCCTATGCTGCTTTTTGGTGGCATTTCTGAGAATAACAAGCAGAAGTTGCCAGTCTGTGGGAGGGCGGCACTGATGGAGTCTGGCCTTGCCTCTGTCCCTTGAGTGACACCTGAATAGGCCAGACCTCAGGATTTGAAGAGATTAATTTGCTCACTGCTGCATGACTGGCTGGCTCCACAACCTGTGTTTCACAGTTGTTCCCAGGATAGCTACTGTAGATAACAGGGTAGTGTCCATGACGCCTGTTCCTTTTTCCTTTTTTCCCATTCTTTTAAATTTGTCAGAACACTGCTTTTCCTCTGCTTGCCTACATGGAGGTAAGAAGCCAAGAGAAACAAAATTTGAGTATCAGTTGGTTTGCAGAGCTCATGTGTGAGAGAGGCTGCTGCTCCAGAAAGTTTTCTATATGGGCCATCAGAATTAAAAGCAGTGTATGTGAAGAACTAAGAAAATTCACTTTTCTTCCCTTCCACAATATCCTAAAGCCTGGAAAATCCTGGAAGATGCTGTAGTAGATAGTTTTCAGCTAAAATGAGAGCTGTTAAGGAAGACAGAAGGTGTAGTTGTGAAGGTTAATCTCAGCCTAGGGGCGTGGTTTCTTTAGGACATGGACAGTGGGGAGAAAGCCGTTTCCAGGCTGTAGTTCAAGGTGGGTGTCTCAGCCTAGACCTGCAGGGCCGCGCTCCTGGAAGCTCTCCCTCCCCTCCAGCAGCGGCGCATTCCCAAGCTGGCACAGCCTCTCCGCACTCCCCTGCAACAGAACTGCACGAAGCAACAGCCCAGGAGACTCGCTGAGATTTCTTCTTAGAATTTTGTTTATAGTTCTTTGTAACAGAAGAGAAATGGAAAAACCTAAGTGACCAAACAGGATTGTGAAACCATCCAGAAACTTGCTGGATTTTTATTATTGCTGGCTGTCTGGAACTGGCCTTGAAGAGAAAAAACCCAGTTTCTGAAAAACCACTAGACTCTGGGGGTTAGAAGGATACTGAATCTTTTATGTAGAAAACACTGGGTCCCTTATGGGGCAATAAAGGGCCTGACTTACAGGGTTATACACACATTAACCCCATGCTACATCTTAGAAATTTCCTTTTAATTTGTTTAAAAAAAAAAAAGAAAAAAATAGCTAATTTTAGAGCCAAGTGAAGTGCACTTTGTCAAATGTAAGGGTCTGCTTTGTTTTTGGGTTTCTTTTTCTTTTTCCCTTTTTAATTTTTCCTCCTTCTTTTTCCTCTTGCTGCCTTTTTAAAAGATGTGGTTCTTTGTCAATTGCAGAAATGTTCTTTCAGCCACTCACTGAAATTCTGAATTCTGGCTTCTGCAGTTTTTATTGTCTGTGTCAGACTTGCAGCCAGACTTGGTTCTCATTTAAGCATTTCCCAGGTTCTGTTGAAACAACATCAACCCTTATTTTGTTTCTCCCCCACCCACACTTTCTTCAAATTCACCTTGTGTATTGTAGCTCATTTGTTTTAAGGAGAGAATCAACAGATCATATTCAGTGTCTTGAATAAATTGCTATATTTTGATATTAGAGAATTCTGTGCTGTGTTGTTCCTTATTCTTTTCTGGCTGTTTTGAATCCTACACGTAGGAGCTGAGGTTGACTGACTTGAATTGTGATGTGGTGTCACAGCTGAAGTTGTGGCCTGTGGGTGTTAAAGACCTTGACCATGGCTTCGTAGGATTTTGTAATATACAGGACATGGAGTCTTTAGCATCTAATTTTCTTTACTTTTTTAGAGATTACCACAAACACCACACAACTCACCATTAGCAAGTACACCTATAATAAAGAAAGTAAATATATATATATATATATATATATATATATGTAAAGCTATTACAAAGTAGTGTCTGCAGCATTGGTACAGCAACAATCAATGATACAGCAGCAATAAATTTATAGGAACTATCAATTGTACCAGCACCCAATAGTAGTAGAAATTTAGTGTATATGTTTGTGCATATATATATATATATATATTACAGGTTACAACTAAGTTGTTACTGCTGAAGCAAACTTGGCAGTAATAGAACAGCAGATACACTTAGGAGAGGTAAATTACATGTATAGTTTAGACACCAAGCTTTTTAGATCTCAGAAGGGGCCCAGCCAGCCCAGGGCTGGGAGGATAAAACAGGCCAGCCCCAGACTCGGGCTCAGTGAGAGAACAGTAGAGCAACAGGCAGAATTTCCCTTCAGGTACAATCCATGTCACAGAGTCTGGAGTCAGCAAGGCTTCCCCAGCAATGGCCCAAGGTCTTTCCTGTGTAGGAAGGGGGCAAGGATGTGCAGCGCAGGAAGAGAAGGAGAAGCTGAGTGAATAGAAAGTAATTTCTCTATCATAAAGACATAAGAGGGTACAGGACACCACCACTTTAAGCAGCCAATGGATGCTGATAATTTCCGTTTTTCTCCTGGGACGTCCAACAGATTATGATTTCTATCCTATTTTGGGACTTGGCCTGCTCTTGCAGTTGAAAGAGCCAATGGAAGTTACCAATACATTCTTGGTCCTTTTTCCAGACTATTTCTCAGCTTTTCAGATGATGTTACTATTACAGTTCCTTGGGCTTGCACTTCCTGAGGGTATCTCAGGATGTCTCTGGTACCCAGCTGCACTTCAGAGATGCTGGCAGTGCTTCTCAAGAATGCTTCCTGTCCCCAGGCTCACAGCTCCCAGGCTGGCTGGCAATTTCTCTCTCAGAATTTTGGCAGACTTCTCCTGTTGAGTACTTTTTCCCTTTTAACCAGGTCACTTTTATGGCTGTTTACTGTTTGATTTTATTTCTCCCCATGCTGTATTTATTGGAAATTTATACAGCTGGTGAGGAACCAATCAGAGTAAGATTGTGTTGAAGTACTTTTTAAAGTTTCCTTCAAAAAAGTTTCCTGAAAAGGAAGTTTCCCCATATAAAATTAATTGGACTCTAGTTCTGATCAAGGTAGATGGTTATTTTTTCTTTAAGCTAGCCAGGCTAAAACTCAGCCTTGCTTGAGCAGTTGGAAGTTTTTGAAGAACTTTAGAATATTCCGCTCATGTGAAATTGTCAGAGTCACCCCCTCTGTCAGGAGCTCCCGTGGGCTCCTCTCTCTGCTCAGGGCTCAAGACATTGACCTCAGAGGATACAAGTGGAGGGGGCTGCTTAGCTTTAACAGGCTGAGTGTTGTGTAGGTTTTGGTTGGGTTTTATTCCACAGAATGGTTTCCATGGTACTTAGTGGGGGATTCAAGATGAAATGGGGTTTTTGCTTTGTGACCATGTAAGAGGCTGAACCATTGACCTGAGCGAAGGCTGATTGTCCAAAGCCTTCAAAAGGAATTAGTGCTCAGAACAAACACAGTCCTGCATGTCACAGCATCTAGTTCTGAGGTGTTTAAGGACCCAGAGCATTAAGTTAAGATTAATATATAACATTTGAAAAGACAGAGGGGCTAGAAAAACTGGTGTGCTGATGATGAGCACCTCGCCACATCATATATTCAAAAAAGAGAATGCAATGCCCTTTCATGACACTTATGTCAGTTCCTGATCTGACATTTGCACAGCATTAATGTCTTTTTAACAGCTTCTCAAAATAAAGAATGTGAGAGCTGAGGAGACAGCCACAGCGGGGCTGGAGCTTCATGGGTAGTGCTATATGAAAGCTGTCACTTTACCTGCTTCTTAGATAAATGCTATGTGATGGTCCTATTTTTAGTCATGTTATTTTCAGGCATGTTTTCAGGCAATGTATGACTGTAAAACTAAAATTCTAGTTTAGTTTTCCTGCATTTATCCTATATATATTTACTTAGCCTGAAAATTATGTGACAACTAACACTGGAAGCATTGAGCGGTCCTAAACACTTGCTTTTCACTTCTGTCACTGTGCAATACAATTAAGGGTACTTTTAGAGCTATTCTAGGAAGACATAATGTTGCAGTATCTCACTCAAAACAACTCCTTTCCCTGCCATCATTCTGTGTATCATTTCTGGCCAAGGATGAGATCAGCGCGGACCATTAGGAGCACATGCAGTTTCATATCGAAGCTCTGTGGTATAAAAAGTAGTTTTTAAAACTTTGAAGTCTTTTAAGTGAAGAAATTACTCACTTGGCAGGGAATTTATCATCATTGCTGACTCCTTTCCCAATAGGAAGGAAGATCTTTGTTTCCTTAGAGATAGTTTTTTTTCCATTTCCTTTTGAATATATTCACAAAACCAAAAGAATACAAAACCTAATAGCTGCAGGAAAGCAGCTCTATCCTTTTATGGCTACAAAGTTGAACATCTTTTACCTTCAAAGAAGCAGTCTTGGCTTCACCATGTACTTCATTAGTCATTATTTCACTACAAGAGATCAAAAAAAGATTCTGCTCATCACTTTCCTAATCCTTCCTATTAAATACTGGGACAGAGTTGACATCCTTGTCCTTCACTACAGTAATTCATCACAGTCAAATGCACAACACACAAAAATTGATTTGGTTGCAAAGCAGTTCCAAAACTGATAATTACCTCTCCAGGCTTCTGAAAATCCGTGGTGTCAAGTGAGTGTCGCATCCCTACGCATTGTATTGCAGTTCCTGAAAAATTCTGAATATTTTCTTGAAGGGAAAGACAGAAATGTCAGACCCTTAGGAGGGCTTTTGAGACTTCCCACAATCCTTGCAGCTCTGGTGTCCTGCCAGCTGGACTGAAAAAACTGTCGAGTGCCTGCAGAGAGTACTGTCAGTGAGGGCACTGTGGAAAGATGACTGGGGATAAAAAGCTAACAGTGCAGAAGTTAAAGGAAAAAATACAGCTGCTACTCCCTGAATGGAGCATGGTGAGCGTATCTGACCTCCCACACACAACACAATCCAAGGGGACTTAACAGAGGATGGAGCAGTGTGGAGACCACAGCCAAGCTTTGTCCAAACCTTTGCAGAGGAGGGAACTTGGTGGTACTTTCTAGCTGAAAAGCTGCACAGCGCTTGAAAAAAAGGGAGGCAAAGGAAGAAGCCCTTGAATTAGCAACCATGGCAAAATCCCTGTCCCTGGGCTGACACACATTCCCATCCCAAGGTTATCTCAGGTACTATACTGAGATACCCACCCCCATTTACAACCGCCCTCAGTGAGTAAGGAGTGTGGCTGAAGTCACTCAAGTTCCACCTAAATATAAAGAAATTGTCTAAAAGTAAGTTAAGAATGGGAAGAAGTTAGGGAAGTCTCCAGAGTAACTTCTGGGGTCAGTTGACAGGGTGAAGCTGTCTTCTCCCCCGTAGGGATGCCTATTGGGCAGGATCCGTATTCCATGTGCATGGAATGATATTCTCGAATTATCTTTTGTTAGGATTGGAGCTTGTCACTGTGTTGCTTTGAATTATATGTTCTTTGGAATATGTTTTTTCAGATACTATCACCAGCAATCGAACCTTGATCTGCCACAATTTCATTAATAAAGTGTTACTCTGTAACCTATTAATGTGAGTCCTTCAAGGGCGTTGACGGAGTAATCAAACCTTAAGGGTTTGAGAAAATCTCCCCTTTTCACATGACAGCCAGCCTAGACTCCCAAAAATAAGAGATCTGATGGGCAAAGTGTGGTATTTCCTTCCTTGAAGCCCTGGACAGTGGCTGCTTGTCAGCTTCTTTCCCAGAGGCTGGTTTGGGGAGAATCATGAGAAATTTGTGCGCAATGAAATGACCATGTCTAATCATTCACCCACTCACCTTCCTCCACAGAGGATGACAAAGGCAGAGAGGCTGTGCTTCAGTCAGCCCACACAGACATCCTTTTTTTTTTTAATATCCCCATTAAAGGTCCAGGTCTCATGACTTGATCAAAGAATACACATCAAAATGATGAAAAAAAATTAACCTTTCTAATCCACCAACATTTAGAGTGGCATCCTTAGGTCTGCTTCAGTACAGAGACATTGATGAAGACTGTAGTAAAAGCTATAAAAATCTTCTCACATGCAAGCAATATAAGTTTTTAAGAGAAAATTCCAGATCTCCTATATAGAGTGGTAAAAAATGTGTTGATACAAAATAATTTCTAAAAAGTGCTTTGGACTCTGTACCAGAGTCTGCAAAAGAGTAATAAATTCAGGTGTATTTCCCCGGATGCAACTTTGGAGACTGAAATTGTTGGTATGGGAAAAACCAGCACTTCTCATCGCTGTACGAGTTCCACCAGCCCCCTTGAGAGCGGGGGAGCTGATAGATAACTGCATACATCACTGAAGACCCCTTACCAGTAAAAACCCAACATTACTGTCTGTACAAACCAGCACATTTCTGCCTGGTTTTTGGTTTCTGCAGTGACAGAGAAGGAAGCAGGAGGGGGGAGAGGGACTAGTCTGTGCACAGATCTAAGCTGAGAACTTGTCCCACAGCTTTTATCACCAAACCTTACAAAACTTTTACTTTAAAAACAACCACCAACAGTCTGATCTATTTCTTGAGCCAAATCTATTCAGTAGGAATGGAACAGCAGCACCTCTAGCAGAAAAGAAGTTTAGTTTTATTACATATTGCCACTTAACCACTCCTTCCCACATTTGAACCACGAAAGGTTGATGCTCATTCCTCTTTTGGTGGAATGATAAGCTGCTCGGCTCCCAAAATGAAATTAATTTGAGAGAATGAAAAGCATCTTTCTTTCTCCTCTAATGTTGTGGCCTAATTCATTCATATTTTATTTCTCCTTGCTATACCCTGCATGCTTTGGGCTGGGGAAGATACTATTGCCCAGCAAGTGCTGTGTATCTGGATTTTTTTCTAAGATGGAAGATGTCATGTTGGACTTGCTTCTCTCAAACAAATATTCTACAGTGTTCTCTTGGAGGCCCATGTAGTAAATCATTGCTTTAGCTGGTTGAAATAAAACAAAACCAACCAAACACCCCAACTGTCATTGGAAAATAGCCCTGAAAAAATTTGAGAAGGCAAAGCAATGGCAACTTAATCAGAAAATGTTACTGGAATTTTTGATCTTATTTTTGAAGGATATTTGTCAGCAGTGATCTGAATGTTAAAATTTTATTTTTATGAAAATTTAAGTTTTCTTAAACAGAATATTTGTTCATCACTTCAGGTAGTATCTTCTGGGGTGCTTGTTGTTTTTTAATAAAAGGCAATAACATTTGGAGGAGAAAACCAAAAAAAGTTCTAAAACAAACCCAATTAATTTATTGTTTATCCATCATCGGAAACTATGTTTGTGTAAATCTAAACCCTAGGGATTTAACCTAAACCCTACTTATATGTGTGTGTTGTGATGTATGTGTGCACTGACATGGGAGTTTTTGTGTAATTGTACCTGATTATTTATCAGTTCCTTTCACAAGTATCTGTAGAAGCAAGGCAAGAGCCCACCCCACAAATTCATAGGTATGATCAGAATCTCACCTGGCATAAAGGAAATCTATTAAGTGACTATCTACAGTATGATATCTTCAGAAAATAAATGAAAACAGTACATACCATTTTTGTCTCCCAGTAATGTACCTATAAAACTAATATTTGAAGAGGTTTCCATGAAAAAAAAACCAAACAAACACATTTTTTTAAGGTTTCGTAGACCTAAAGCTAACGGGCAGATGCTCAGGCAGCTCTGCTGACGGGAGCTGATGCCAGGGGCAGGCAGCACCCAGACCACCTTTCACAGCCCCAGTGGGAGCCCTGAGTACAGGGCTGCAGCTCCCTGGGCTTCTCCTGGAAAAAATCTGCCAGGCTGGAGCGAGGGGTGTCCTGCCACCAAGGCCGGTATTGCCTGCGTGTGTCCCTCCTTTCGGCGCAGGGAGAATGAATTCTGTGAGCACAGCGAGGGGCAGCAGCAGCAGGGCGGGACTGGCCTGAACCCGGCAGCAGCAGCAGTAGCAGCAGCAGCAGCAGCTCCCACTACCCCATCCTCTGCGAGAGGATAAAGGCATCTGGAAGAGAGGAACAATTCTCCTTGTGGAGCCTGGTGGCTGCCCCTGTGTCTCCGGTTCACCCATTCATGCCTTCCGCAGGTTTCCAGTTATTCAACCTTGGCCTCATTTCCAGTGAAATCATGGAGCTCACTAGCAACAGAACCCCGCAAACAAGGGAGAAAGGCCTCTATTACACTTGAAGATACTTATTAAAAAGTGTTCTGTCTTTAGCAAAATGTATTTTGCTAAGGTAGACGTGATTTTTTTCATTTTAAATTCAGATATTAAATTGAAGGAATCTGGGTATACCAGCTTTCAGACTATGAAACCTGGGGGAACTAAGGAAAAAGCTGCCTTATCTAACCTCCCCTGTATTGTTCTGGGTGTAATTGCATTCCTAAGGGATGGCTGACTGCCTGACATGGTGGTGTGGTTTTAGTAGAGGGGAGGGGGCCATAAAGATGGCTCCTGTAAAAAGTTTCTAGAATTCTTCACCATTTCCAGCAGAGCCAATCTCTGATGGCTCTGAAGATGATGGACATGTCACTGGCCATGTTTGGGCCAACTAAAAAGGTTTGTTACGCCTCTGTGATGATATATTTAAGGAAAAATCAAAACAAAATGTGCACGCGGCTGCTTTTAGTTAGAGAACGAGGAGGATATGAGAACATGTGAGAAAAAACAACATAGAGACACCAAGGTCAGTGGAGAAGGAGGGAGAGGAGGTGCTCCAGGCTCTGGAGCTGCGATTCCTCTGCAGGCCGTGGTGAGCCCATGGTGAGGCGGGGTGTCCCCCCTGCAGTCCATGGGGGTCCATGAGGGATGCAGAGATCCACCCGCAGTCCGTGGGTGAGGTGCCAACATTGGAGCGGGGAGATGTCAGAAGCCGCAGCNAGGGGGAGGGCTGGGGAGTGAAGAGAAAGGTGTCTTTTAAAAGTTTAGTTTATTTCTCATATCCTCCTTCTAACTCAAGTAGTAATAAATTTCACTTTGTAACTTAAGTTAAGCCTGGTTTGTCCTTAGAGCGTTTTCTCCCAGTTCCTTATCTCAACTCATAAACCTTTGAGTTAATTTCCTTAAGTTTTTTGTCCCCCCTCTCCTTTCCTCCTCTGCCCTGCTGTTGCAGGGGAGGGAACGTTAGGCTGCCGTGAGTGCCTAACACTTAGCCAGAGTCAAACCACGACACATGGGGCATTAGCAGAGCTGGGTTGTTACCAGAGCACTTAGCATGACTGGGGGAATGCTTCAGATCCTTGGCAGGCCAAGTCTGGTGCCTTGAGGACAGGCTGGTGAGAAGAATGCTGTGCTCCCATCACATGGTGCCACATGACCAGGGGCAGGGTGGAAGAACATCTCATTGCCACATAAAATGCAGTGCTCAGTCAAGTACTTTTGCTTAAGGAGGGACTTGCATTGTTGCTTTTTTTTTTTCTCTTTTCCTCCAGGAAATTCACTCAAGATCTGCTGTAGCAGGCAAACCAGGAGCAGATGCTATCATGTGGCTACAGCTGCAATGAATGACTGCCAGTGTTTTCATGTTGTCCTGAGCCTTGGTGCCCTCTGAGCAGGGAGGATGCTGCAAGGACACCCTGGCTGACACAGCTGGTTCCTCACACTACACAAAACCAACCCCACTGTGTTGTTTTAAACCCATATCTTTTAAAAGTGCCTTTTTCAATAAGCACAGCAACACCCACACTGTGTTTGGTTTTACACGTTTTCAAGACTTTCCAGGAGGCTCACAGATGCACAAGTGGGTGGGTACCTCCATGGGGCCAGCTGGAGCGCAAGGATCCAAGGCCTGCAGTAACCCTCTGAGTCCCTCTCAGCTATGGAGAAGCTGTTGAAAAACTAGGGTAGGACAAGACTTCATCAACAAAGGTTGTCTTTATTAACAGACTTGTAATTGTCCCACTCTCCAGAGGGAGGAACACATCTCAGTCCCTCACGGCTCTTCTCCATCCCTTGAGACCAAATTTCCTACCCATGGAAGTGAGGGCAGAGGCTGCCTGAATTTCATTCCAGTGTGACGCCAGGGCACAAAGAGACTTGCAGTACCCATGGTACTGCCGCAAGACACAAGACAGAGCCCAGGGTGATAAAGAGCCACCACTTTGCCAGCCTTCTCAGCTCCAGGAACTGCCTTTGCAAGGACACAAATGTCCCCTATGGAGAAGCCTGAAAGCTTCAAAAGCTTCTTGCTGCCCGAAAATGTGATGAAACTCAGCAACCAAGAGATGCAGGAGCAGCAGGAAGTTTTCCCCTCACTTTCATCACTGGATAGCTGCATGCTCAAATTTTGTCAGCCTCTTGAAAACTTTTCCTACAAAACCCCTTGTGACTTTAGTGCCCTAAATGATTAAGGGTTTGCTTAGAAAGGTGCAGTGAGAGAACCAACTTTCCATACAGCTCACAAGATGTCCTAGAGAATATTAATCAGGAAAACAGATTCATGCCTGCATCCCTGGTCTTGACTGTGCTCCCTACTTTTCTTTCAGTGAGACTGAATCTTCTTCAGCTGCCAGTTTCAATGTCCGCGTATGTGCATGTCTGTTCCTTAAACAATTACTGACCCAGACATCATCTGACCTGTCTGAAGTCAACTACCATGTGGTTTAGTGATCTTCCTCTGGGATTAAACTTGAGATTCCATAAAAATTTAAACAATTTTTGGAGATCAGGTAACTTCTTATCATGGATACACAGATGTGAACACTGAAGTATAAGTCAAGTATGGTTATCCAGAGGATGGGGGGATCACTTTTAACATTTCACTTTCTAGCTCCATGTATTTGGTCTACAAAAGAAAACAACTTAATGAGATGTGTAGTTAGGATTTTGTTATTCAGACATATGGTGCACCTCATAAATGTAGAGCTGTGGTATGCAGGAAATCTGCCTATTCACGTTGTTTATTATTTTATTAGTGCTCATATTTCAGCTTCGCAATTAGCCAGAACATCTGGCCAAATAAAATAGTAATTAAACGTATAATACTGGCAGGTCAAATACATCTCCATATGTCCTCTTCCACTAACAGAAAACAACCAGGAGTGTTTAAGAAAGTATTGCAGGATATGAGAAGGCACTTTTCCCAGAAGTTTTCATTTTATCTCTGAGTGCTTAAAAATAAGTTTTGGTGAATACAGAGAGCACTTACTGTGTGTGGTTGGATTTGATAAGCTGGCTGGGAGGCCAGGAGAGTGTTTAATAAAGGCAGTACTGCCCTGTATGTATAGATATTCTCTTTATGTGATTCCACTACACTAATTATATTTCAGCACACTGATTCAACTACCTTTTTATTTTAATTTACATTTTTTCCCTTTGATAAATTCAGGAAGACTTTGTTGTAGTCTAATATGCCCAAAATACAAGAAACTGTAGTTGTCAACTGCCATACTCTTGAAAAAACACTTTAGCTACATGTAGTTTATTAAACAGTATCTGATCCAGTTTTACTTCTGTTTACTTCTCCTCTGAGTCACACCTTGCTATTCTGGGGAAACAGCTGCCCTTCTGCTCAAGAACAGAGGAGCTGTGTGACTGTGGCAGTAAGCAGGGACAGTCAGGAGATGGACCTCAAAAGCTTATTCCTGGGGGCAAGGGAGGGGCACCTGCTGCAATCCTTGAAGAAGGCAATGCTTTGCCTGATTTGTTGAACAGTGAGGCAAGAACAAGTTTTGTGTAAGGTGAAATCAAATGTGGTCATGGTTACACATGGGTAGAATCAATTACCATCCAATTTTAAGCTGTGATGGAATGCCTCCTGTGCATCCACTGGAGGCTGGGAACGGCAGGTAAGGAAACTCTCCTCACACACACTTCTTTTATAAGTCAAAAACCACTGTCAGTGTGCTCTGCAATGCCCCATATCAACTTCCAGATACATCAAAAATAGGTCAGTTTTCTTTCTTAGGCTCTCAGATGAGTCCTAATTTTACCTGATGACATCCCACTAGATTACTAATACACAGACACACCATACTCACCCCAAGATAACCTTGAAAGGACATGGAAAGGGTGGGGGGAAAGCCTGGCCTGTGCAGAAGGCTGTCCCAGAACAGGAGTGGTCCAGTGCCAGCAGCCACCTGGCACTGCTCAGGGCTGCTCACAGCTTCGGGGGCCTGGACTGGGGTACCCATCAGTCCCTGTCACACACACATGCCCTGGAGCAGTGAAGGGAGGGACGGATTAGTCATTCAGTCATCTCACAGGGCCTCTTGCTACAGCCTGTTGTCTCCCAAGTGCTTTCGTGCCACGAATTATTCCTGTGAAGCCAGAGACTGTTTATTTTAGTTTAAGGTTTTGCAGCTTGGCCACACCACAGCATCTGAAAATGTTTACTAACAATTCCACCTCCACCTTTTTCCTGCTCTTTTGACCCCAGTTGTGATGAGTTTTGCCCTGAAAAATGGTCCCTGTTTCAAAAGGCTCGGTATAACCTACTCATAAATCCATGTGCTGTCTCTTCATACTTAGGTAGGTAAAAAATGACTGATGAAAAGAAAGAGTCTGGTCATCTGCCAGTAGTTCTGACATGGAGAGCAGCAACAAAAAGCCACAAAGGCACAAAGGTTTCTGCAGGGCACAATGTAAAAGACTCACTACAAACCACCCACGGCTCTGTAATGACCTGACTAAATAGTTGTCCAATCATTGTTTAACACCTTTGTATCAAACAATTAGCTCGAGAAGCCGATTTAAATTAGCCAATCAATATTTTCCCGTATTGTTTCTGCTGATCCTGAATGTCTAACCATCCCAGGACTTTCCTGAGTAACCAGGAACTTCAGCTTCATGTTATTATTGCATTAATCTTTCAGCTTTTTCTTTCTTTTTTTTAAATTTACATTTTAAAATTTATATTTTAAAATTTTTTTACAATAGTTGAGGCTGAACTGTGTTGGGAAAGAAAGGTGGGAACAGCCAAGGAAGTTCAGCCAAAGTGGATGTGAGCAGAACTTAAAGGCCCCTCCTGAGGAAAGGGCAATTACTTGGGCTCAAGGGGCTTCCACCATGCCATCAGTCAAATTGTGCTGTAAACAGCTTCCGGCACAACCAGATAAATCACACTACTTCTACTTTTGATATGAAGTCAAAATCTTAGGGTAGACATGGTCATAATTTTTTTCTTAACTTTCAAACAATCTGGGGAATTGTTTGGATATAGGTACCTAGGGCACTGCACAAAAAGACGAGTGTATCTGAGAAGATAAGGAAAATGGGTTTAAAGTCTCTTCATTCAGCACATGAAGGTATAAAACAGAGTACTTCTCAGAGAATGGATTATTGATTCTATTTGTTCTGTTTTGTGATGAACACTCAGAGTATCAAATGTTATCTCTTAATGCACCTGCCCCAGCAGTCAGTCCTCTTATATAAGTACATATAAGGATCAAACTGAATCCATACTAAAAAATAGTTTGAAGGTTTATTTTTTCTTGAACCTGGCATGAACTGAATCATTGTTCAAAAGTGTTTGTAGAGCCAGTGTTGGGCTCAATTTTTTTAAAATAAAGCCTTTCAGCTCCCTAGATAGAACCACACCAAAAATTCACATACACAAGCTAAAAGAAGACTGTGTCAGTGAGAGTCTACACAAACAGGAAATATTTGTGCTTAAGTTAGAGTCTGCTGTCATTAATGCTTTACCAGACTGTCAAGGCTGGAAACGGTGCCTTAGAAATCCTAGAGCTGTAATTCTGGGTGAGGAATTCTATGCTGAGCAAGACAAGCAAGGCAACACATTTAAAAACCCAACATATTAATAGTCCATTTATTTAAACAAAAGACTCTTCTACCGTAAGGAGGTTACAAGAGAGATTAAAACAAAATGGATGAAAATTAATCATAAGTAACATATATCTTTGCAGAGTTATGCTCCTGCTGAAAAAGGGTCAAGCCTTTATACCTGTTTACTTCTCCTAGAAGGCAAATGAAGACATAAACCGTATCTCTCTGTCTCACATTCTCTCTCTCACAGTCTCACAAGTTATGGGAAATGACATCAAGCCACTGAGCACAAACCTAATTCCAGAGTACGCAATGATTCACACACATTGACGTGGTTTTATGAGTATTGACAATGTGAAAAGTTAGATCCAGGAAGTTAGATCCAGCTCTGCACATAAAAACTACCAGCCCTGGTAGATGGGAGAGCTTCTGGTTAATCTCTCGTCACTGCTGGTGTTGCCTTCAGACAACATGCTTATGGCCTCGTCGGTCTGCTGGCTGTCAGTTGTTGAGATCTTCTTGGAATCGTGGATGTTGCTTGGGTAGTTCACTGGTGAGGGATAGGCATTTTCCCCTACAGTTGATGAGGACATGGATTCCCAGGGTATTTCTCTTTTTCTCCATTTCAGATCCACTCTCCATCCTGTCCAGCCATAGAAAGCTAATGTGAAGAGAAAGCCCTGCATGGGATTAAGAACTCCCTAGGAAAGAGAAGTGCAACAGGAATTACACCAGCAAGGAAGGCTTCATCCTCAACTCCAGCCAAATGCTTTGCATGCATTAAAAACTTCTCTTTCACTGAATGATTACTGACTTTAAAATATGCTATTTGCATGCAAATAAAAATGTATGTTATGGCCATCTCAGACACAAACAAATCAGAGAAAAATACCATGACCTGTTTTCCAAAATGCTGAGGCCATAACAGTAAGTAGTAAGCATCAAATGATTTTCTAGCATGAAGTTTAGCCAGTCAATCCCTTGGTGTGTTTTTAACTTTTCCCACAAGCTCTAGACTTTTTTTATTCACAAAAGCACATATATTTTTCATTACAAGCCAAGTCAAATAACATGAGAGGAGGCATTAGCATAGACAGTCAAGCTTTTAAAAATAGTAGGAATTGATCTGTCTGGAATTGCTTTAGATCCTTGAGCCTGTGAAAATGTCCGTCAAAGTGGGATGGAAAAATGGGGAGAGGCACTGAAAAAGAAAATCCCAAGTGATCACCAAAAAATTTGTCTCTGTTCCTAGTGCCATGAGATGCTTAACAAAGTCATGGTTTCAGCTGCTTCCATTTTTCTCATAGGAAAAGAAGGAAATTATTTTTACAGCTCGTTTAAAACGTTGGTCAGTCCCTAGACTTCACCTCTCGCTCGCCAGGTGAGCAAGAGCAAGGTCCCTGTCACATGAGTGTGTTCACTCCTTGTCAGAGAAGGAGGAGGTTGTATCACATCAGTTCCATCACTTAATCCTTCAATACAAAACTGCTCAAGGGCTTAATTACACAAAACATGTTCAGGTCTTACACCTATTTAACAGCTCCAGAATAAATTCTCTTGGAAAACAAACCTGCACTGTCACCTCTGAAAAACCCCTTGTCAAATATTTTAATAATAGAAAAGAGGGCACAGTAAGAGACCAGCATCTTACAGCTACTTTTGGTGCCTTGTATGAAAGACTTTTCACCTGTTTGTTCCCAAATAATGATCCAAATGTCATGACATAAGATGCAACTATTCTTTACAAAAAAAAAAAAAAAACCCACCCTAGCTGAAAACAGAGAATTACCATGAAATGCCCATTTAATTAGGATCCGTGAGCTAAAACTTTGCAGCTTGCATTATGGCAGAGTTTAGCAAGGTTAGGCTAGAAATCATTGCAGTTATCTGTCTGGATCTTAAAACGGGTAGTGATCTCTCACAGAGAGAATGCATACTCCAGTAAATAGAAGAAAAAGTTGGCTTCTAGGACATTTTTGGCAAAGTTTGCATGTAAAAAGCACAACTAGTGATTGCTCATTCCTTTCTCTTACTTTCTGCTTTTCTTCCTTGATTTTCAAAGTGTTTATATCCCTCAAAATCATAAACCAAACACTATACTGGTGCTGTTCCAGCAGTCTTACAACAGTGATTTTTAAGACTAAGCAATGTCCCAGCTGACCCACCATTATAATCCAGGTGATCAGTGCAGCACTTCTGATGTTTTTCAGGGGCGTTTCATTGATATCTGGCTGCATTTCAAGATAGAACAAAAGGGTCTCATTGATGATATTGGATGACCAGCTATGGGAGGAGCAAAGAAGAAAAAGACAGTTACATATGCATGTGCATGTAAAATATGCTTTGCCCCCAAACTACAGAAATTAAAATCACTATAAGCACAGTAAGTTTATTTTAATCACAGAATCATTAAGGTTAGAAAAGACCTCTAGGATGATCATGTCCAACATGGTTGGATTTCTTTTTAAATCTCAATCTGAAGGGACAAGTAAGTCTCTGAGATCATGATCAAGGACCAGACACCTAACTACTTGCCCAGACCTAGACAAAGAAGTCAATATAAGAAAAAAAAAAAAAGAAAGAAAAAAGAATCTGATAATTTTAACTTGCTGCAGAGCAGTAAATTGCAGAATAAAATTGAAAAGCAAGTGTGATCCATAATGGGAACATCATACATGCTGACTTCTTTCTCTTGTGCCTTAGAAAAGTTGTGTTCACAGGCAAGGAGCCCAAATATAAATATACAACATGTTGTTGTAGAAGGAGTTAGAATTTCAGGGTAAGACTTCCAAAATGTGCATTGAAAAACACTACAAGGCAACACAAAAGCTGACTTTTAAAGCCTTGAAAATGCCAAGAATTATTTTGAGTAAAGGTAATAACTATTTCCAAATAAGGATGAGCATAATCAAGCCTCATTCAGTGAAAGAAACTGAGTATGTTCTACACTAAATAGAGATGACAGCAAATGGTTGTAAGTTCCTATGAAATCTAAACAGTGAGACAAGCATTTCTTTATAGTTGTACTACAGCTTCAGAAGGGAAACCATCAGCATCCATGTCATACTTTCAAAGGGGATTTATATATGTCCTTTGCACAATTATATTTTTATCATAGTGTAAAACCTCCTGCTTTCCCCTCCCACATCTGTAGGCATCTCTTCTACCCTGTGTTACCCCAATCTGCTGTCTTTGACTAAAGCAATCCATATTTGACTTCTGGGATGGAAGGGAATGCTCCCCATGCTTATGAGATAAGACTGCCTCAGTCTTTCCCTCCAGTAACCTTTGAGAAAGCTTTTATACTCCAAAGCTTATGTTTTATTAGAGCAAAATCCTAATCCAGAACTAACTGTGATTTTATTTTGTAATAGGAAAGTCCAGAATGAGACAGAATGGAAATAAACAAATGTCCCCACAATGTCCATGGGAAATCGGCCTTTCCTTTCATGCTTGTTCCCAAATAATCGAGCTGGCCACCATTCCTTAGGTTACAACAGAGTTCTGTGATGCCTCTGGGCTCTTTCTTTCCACAGCCCTGAGAGCTTGGCTGAATCTCTGCTGCTTATTATTTCAGCAATTTCCAGGAAGCCATGCTGCAGGATCCTTCACTGGTCTCTCACTCCCTTCTCTGCTGGCTACCCCACCCTTCGCACTGGAAACTTCACTTCCAAGCCAAGTGGACTCAGTTATTCCCCCCAAAAAGACAATCATTTCCTTACAGAGCACTCCAGTAGACAGCAGCCAGGAGAAGATAAAAGAGGCAGCATTTCTCCCTGCTCAGCCTTTTAAATCAATGTAACATGAATTAATACACCTGTGTATAAAAAGGTTAAGTAGATGTGAAGACTGCTAAGTTTGGCCCACTTGTTTCACTACTCCAGAACCATTTCCTGTTGTCCCACTCCTCTCATCCCTATCTCTTTTCTGTGCTATGCCAAAGTACTATTTTCATGGAGGAAGATAAAATTTAAAAATATATTAAATAATCAGAAATTTCACACACAATCATACGGAGTTTTCTTTTCTGGCATTTCCTTTATTTCCAGTCAATATCCATGGTTTTTTTCAGACACTTGAGAACTGCAGAGCACAGAGGTGGCTGCATTGTGTGATCCTAGTCAGAGCTGTGAAGCCAGACTTAGAAGCATTTTTATTGTAGGTTTTCAGTGATGTGTTTGGTGACAAGAGGCTCTGAGAAATGCTGATTACAGAAAGCCATCTATCAGCCCACAGAGCTGGGAGCCTGCTGCACCAGACAGCTTCTGGTGCAAAAAAACCAATTTTTTGCTATTGTTTCTTGTTGCTTTTGCTTTTCTGTTGGTTAAACAATTTATCATTTCCTCACAGCCTTGTGATGTAACAGGAGTGATTCAGCTCCTTTGTGAACTGGTTTAGAACTTCTTCCTTAGATACCTTCCCTTCCAAGCATAAAGACAAACAAATGAAGCAACCCATTGAAATAAGTCTTTACTCTTGTCCCTGACTCTATCTCTGGGAAAAAGGCAGTTTAAAACAAAATAATGCACCTCTTACCAAATAACAAACACCAGCATAATTTTGAAGAAGCGCATCTGGATCTCTGTCCCCAGACGTCTTTCATTCTCTGTGTAAATCCCTTGTCTCCCTTTCAGTAAGGAGGCAACTGAAAAGTATACAATTATGTTCATTAATGTATGCACATCTTGTTAGTTTAGGCACAAAAATCCAGAAGATTGAGGCCTGAAAGAGGAAACAAAAGAATGGATGGATTTGTCTCCAGCAGCTGTTCAGAAGCTGGAAGGACCATTTTCAAGGAATCTCACCTAATACTAAAGGAAAATAATTACACACAGCTGGATTCCTAAAATGAAAGGTATCCCACTAGATGGTTTTATTTTCTTGCAGTCCCACAGAAAATGTTAAATAGTATGGTCAACATACTTCTATTTTATAACAAAAGGAAGCATGTACTTTCTATAAAATGTGTGATATAATTACATATGTATTATGTGATGTTTAAACAGAATACCTTCTATCCTATTATGCACACTGTTTTTCATTGTGTCATTGATACAGCATTAGCTACACCTCTAAAACTCAAAGATGTAGCATCAGCAACAAACCTATGCCACATGCTGTTCAGATATCACAAGGAATATATAAATACACAAACAAATATATAAAGAATTACTTTTTATGGGAACAATTTTTTAAAAGCACAACTGCTCCTTTGAAAAAGAGTATGACTGAGGGATGGATGGGATAAAGACTGACCTGAGAACACTTGATTTTCTCCAGCTTTTTTATATAATCAATGTCTAGATAAATGCAGGTACTGCAAACATCTAGCACTGATCATATTACATGCAAAGAATGCATTGAATCTGTGGCTCTTTTTAGTCTCGTTTCTTCCAAGCACTGAATAACAAATTAAACTGGAACTTCAAGATCCTGAGTTGTGTACAATTTCCATTTGTTTCATAATCTCAGAATCAGAAGTGACAAAATTCTGATCACATTTTATTATATTTTTTGCTTTAGGGCTGCCAAGAAGTTAAATCAACTCTCAGATCTCACCAGCTAGAATAAATTACATTCCAAAGTCGAGGTTGGTACCAAAACTATGGTAAAGCATCCACTGTACATTGCCTCAAAAGCTTTCAAATGAGGAACACAGAAGCACCTTTGCCAATCTGCAGTAGACATTAATAACAGATTAGCTTGAGTGTGTCATCAGAGTGTGTCTTCAGGGCAAATTCCCCATCAAAATGGTGTCTTCATTTCAAGAGGCAACTGCTTCCCACCCTTTGCTGTATCTTTATGGTTTAACATGGAGCTGTCCTTCATCACTGAGTACAAAGACAAGACTTTCTATAGGATTGTTATGTTGCCAAATAACACAGACTGATTGATGCTGGCCATTAGGAACATACCTGCTGATACTGTCCTTCTAAACAGGATTGGGTTGGCCACGAGCACTAGCAGGAGTGGGGCATAAGTTGTGATGTAATGTGGGATTGCATGTTCCAAGCCATTTTCACAGCTGAGAAAAAATCATTGAAATATTATGCATTTTTTTCCTCACAGCTGACAGTTCTGGCTATCTGTGTCACCTTTAACTTAGGATGAAAAAGAAAATGAACAAAGCAAACAGATGCAAAACTTTTAATTTATAGACCTTTACCAACAGTTCACATGGGACATAAAGTTGATTTTAACATTCACTGTCTGTGCATTTTTCTCAAATTGAAAGGAAAGCTAAAACCAGGAGCGGGAGAAGGGTGGCTCATAGCAAAAGCTGTATCACAGCATGCCCAAGTGTCTGTATTGCCTGGCATGTTTCTGCAGAGGTCCCCAAAACCCAGGCAGGCATTTCAAGCATACTCACTGACTCAGCGGGATATCCTTGGCAAAGATCAAAATGCTCAGCTTTTGAATGCTCAGTTTTTGAATGTCTGTCTCTAAAGCTGACCAAAAGACACTCAAATGCCCAGAGAGTGCCACAATATCGCAGTCTGTTCCCAGAGCCAGCTTACCTGGAGAGGGAAGGGTAGTAAAGCAGAGCAATCCCCTCCACGCAGAGCATCACTGCAAGGCCCCATGTCATCATGTGGTACAGCACAATCGTACTGCAGGCACCAAACAGGACAGGCACAATTAAAGATGTCAAACCTTACACTTTCCATATTGCAAGGTAAAAATAGGACCCTCGCTGAAAAAGAGCTTTACAGATAGGAAACGGTGCAGAACAACACTGGTAGGACATTAAACTAAGGAAAGCAGGTGGGTGGGAAGTCCTTCAGGAAAAGAATGAGCCAAAGCAATTATTCAGGCTTGCGCATAGAAGTTCTGTTCCCTCCAGCCTGTAGGGTGGAGGGGACAAGGCTTCTCCCCTACCCTTATTATTGAGAAGGAACCCCTGCATCTTTCATTTCTCCTGCAGAGAGGAAATTAAAAGATTGAAATTTAACAACAGAGTTGAACCGTCAAATAAACCATCCTTTTGTAATTTGAAGAGAATTATGTTTAACTTTCAGAGCTGGATACTGCTCCTGTCTTAGGGGGATTCAGATCTGTGTTTGTAGAAAGTCTTTTGGTGTTTACTCTGATGCTAGAATCAAGCCCAAATACACATGATTTTTTTGGTTAACAGGGATGGGGAAAAGAGGCAGGTCCCAGCTGTTTGACTGGGACTATGGGACTTTACAAAATCAGGCTTATCCTCAACAGTCTAAAGTTAACCCAAAAAGCCCCATTTTGGTTACATCTGCAGAAGAACCATATCCTAGCACCTTACTGCTCTGTATCGTCTGGGAACAGAGTCACATAATTCCATGTTTAGCAGTAGCAACTGAAGGTTCTTTTGCACTTCGAACAACCAACTTACGGACATCTTATCTTTTCTGTCTGACATTAAAGCATATTACTTTCCAAAGAGTTTAGGTTCCTTTGTCACAGGAATTGCAGAAAAATATATAGTAAATATATATTTTTCTTCTAAGGGACTTTAAAAGTGTGATCAGAAGGGCAACAATGACCACACTTACTGAGAAATGGATAAAATAAAAAATCCGAGAGAGAGAAAAGGGAATTAACTATACAAAATTAACTGTAAGAAATTCAGCACTTTCCCCCTCTGAATTTTTCATTTTCAAGATAACACTATTTTTTTCCTGCAAGAATCAATTTCAAGTACCAAGTAGGGACAAAAGTAATCATCTCACTGCCATAAAGTTTATAGACCACAATTTTCTCCATATTTTTCCAAAGGTTAAATGAATTCAGTTACATTCAAATTCAAGTTGGACATAAATCAGTATCTGAGCATTGTCCTGGCAACTAAAGCTCTTAGAACACCACTCATCCCTATCACTACCTGGTAATCATATGAACATCAGATGGTTATACAAGCCTCACTTACACCCTTAGACAGCTGCAAGCAGAGACATACAGTGTTGGAGGGAAAAAACCAAATTCAGAGCTTTAGCTCTGGTACCTCAGTCCAGCTGATCTTCTCACCACCAAGTAAGAATCAACAGCATAGCAAAACAACCACCAGAAGCCAGCGCTATATAACAGCTGGATCCACATCTAGAGGGGAAAGAAGTGCCAGATGTCACAGCTGCTTCTCCAGTACCGCTGGGGCAGGGAAGGAACTCAAACCTTTGGCCTGGTGATTTGTTCTTTAAATGTGTGTATTTTCCAGATGAGATTATGAAGTATGAAATCTTACTCAAAATCACAGGAACAGCATTGTTGTAGCCTATGGGTCAGGTCGTGGGTAAACTGAAAAACATTTGCTTTCACAGCTTATTTTCTGATTTAGAAAACCTGCCATTTACCTCTTGTTCCTAACATGAATATCATAAGTGAAGCCCACAGAAATTTATAGCTAGGATGTTTTAATTTTAGGTTAAAATTTCAGTTGTTTCTCACTAACTGAGGCATGAAAATATAACAGAGGTCAGTCATAACCACAGTGTGCCTATGCATGTGTGGGTTCTGCATGTTATGGGTGTTTTCTTCTTGCACAAGATGGTTATCAAGTAAAGATCATTAATGAGAAAATCACTTACCCTCTGGAAAAACGTCCCTATTGAACTCCCTGACTGATTTCTTCAATAAAAATCCAAAGAAAACAGGTTCAAGTCAAGCTCAATTCCACAGCATTCTTGAGCTGACCCCATGCATTTTTCCCATGAGCTTATATAAGTGGCCTTTCTTTGCCACTGTATATAAATTCCACATTTCTTCCCCATAGGAGCTGGCTCTTTATAATAGTCTGGGACTATTTTAATATTCATGTTATCTCCCCTCCAAGCCATCTTTCAGTTCTTATCTGAATATCCTTTATCACAACTCCTTAGTAACATCATTTTACATCTGGAAATCAACATATTTGTTACTGAGCCAAATGTCAGTGAATAGGGATCTAGCACTCCTTCCTCAAAAAGGCAAATCAAGCTGGGAAATATTTCCTTTCACCATGGGTATAGACCCTACCTCTAGTCATTTGTGGCATGAATTATTCAGTATTTAATTCAAACACCATGACATTTTCCTAGCGCACAGGAGGCAGAAGATAAAATCCCAGTCTTCCTTCTAATGCACTTCACCCATAGGACTCAGCACATAACTTCATGGTCACATTTACATATTTGCTGCAGTTGAAAAATGCACGATTTACTACAGATACACACACACATATACACAAAAATAAACTGCAGAGTTTATCCAGAAAATCCAACACAGACAAGACTGTCTCCAAAAAATAATATATTTCAGATGCACTTAACCCCTAAAGCTTCATATGGTATCTTACTTTTTAGCAAAATGATGTGTCTTGCTACAGTGCCTGAAGGAGTACCCCTCTGCAAACCATTCAAATGGAGATGTCTAAAAGCTTCACTATTTAAAGCTTGTATATGCTTGTAGTTAAGAGAAATAAAACAATAGTACTAAAAGAAAAATAAAATAGAATCAGAAATATTTTATTAACTCACATGAGAACACATTATGGGAAATGAGTGGAAGAAGGGTTAGTTTTCATTCCAATATAGTTAAACCTAAATTTAAAATGACTCAAATTACAGCATTTTCCTGGAGCCCAAGTAAGGAAAAATAAAATTTGTGGTAGACCGCTATGCTGCTCACCATCTAACCTGAAATTCAAATGAAAAACAAACAGTCTGCATACAGTACCTTGTCATGTTTAAAAATACTTTTTTATGTGTTATGGACCAGAAAGTGAAACATGAGGAGGAATGGGTTTTGAATATGACATTCTTGCTGCAAGATATTGAGGTTGTTGGTTCTTCCTCAAAGAAAAAAACAACATTTGCATCTAATAAGCA
The DNA here is from genome assembly GCA_013400735.1 of Pomatostomus ruficeps. Classification (NCBI taxonomy): domain Eukaryota; kingdom Metazoa; phylum Chordata; class Aves; order Passeriformes; family Timaliidae; genus Pomatostomus; species Pomatostomus ruficeps. The sequence continues at coordinate 35,597 of VYZT01036834.1, forward strand.
AAACTTAAACCTGTGTGAGAGAATTGAGAATTGATAGATGCATATCATTTATATTTGTGTCCGTGGCACAAAACTATCATGTTTGAAACTGCCATTATATAGGCACATAAAGCACAGTGAGTTTAATTTGGCACATATTGTTTTATTTTAAAACTACTGGAGCTGAATAATTTTCTTTACATGCAACCTATCCCCTTCTACATTGTAAACTTTGAATTGCAAAGCTAATACTGCTAATTGCTCATGTATTAATTCACTGGGGACCCTACCCATTCCTATTGCATCTGGGTAAAGTGATGATCTGTTTTAGTTGTCATTCTCAGTGTTTTGGTAAAATTGTGACCTCTATTCTTGTACAGTAAGCTCAAAATATATGTCCCAGTATTATCGTTGTAAAATTTGGAACCGAGTTTCAATCTGTACTTTCGGAATGCATTTACATTTTCTTATTCTTGCACTTTAATCCAGAAGATACTTAGTGAGACTTGGCCAGATGCACCCATTGAGTGCCCAACAATCCAAGCTGAAATCCTACATGGTGGGGCAGACCTTCTGCCAGCAGGTTTGTGGCTTTGAGTATATTTATCCTGTTGTCCCTCTGTGTCTAAAATACACACTTTCATGCCATAAAGGCTAATTTGAGCTACCCAGGTTGCCTGCTTCAGGAGGTCCCTGCTCCACCACACAGGCTGCAGTTTCTGACAGAGAAGACGGACAGATAACCTCGCGCTGCCAGTGCGACAGAGCCACTGGGGCACTCGTGTTGCTGTGCCAGCACAAACCCAAACAATGGTTCACAGTCCTGTCAGGGTCGCTTATATCCTGATGGCTCCACATCCCTGACTTTGGTGTACTCCACTCCTCTGGCACTCCTGCAATGAGGGAATACCACTGAACTCCTGGGATCAGTTTGACTTGTGCTGCCACACACCATACGGCACCACCTAACAGCCTGCCCGCCCTGACCCAGCCTCTCGGAGGGAGGCATGAATGCACTTGCAGGGGTGTGGCAGAGGCTGAAACCATCATATCCAGGCTCTGACTCACAGCCACATTTCCTTTTGGACACAGTAGTTTTCCTTTCAGACTCTCCATTCGGAGGGACTCTTAATTGGGAGCAGAAGAAAGGGGGGATGATCTCTGTACATACCGCGCTCCCCACACAGAAGGTGGAAGGCCACACGTCAGTCCCGTTCACCACAGAAATGTTAGCTATGAAGCCTGGGAAGCCCAGCCATACACTTGACCTGAAGATTATACCTAAAGAAAAAAATGTATTAATTCTTTGAATCTGCTGGTGTGATTTGAATCACATGCTTTTCCCTGGCCACATATTTCACATCGCAGCCCAGATTTTGTGTGTCTACAGGAAAGTGACGGCTGCAGAGGAGCACAGCAGGGACAACTGTGATTTTTAAATGTCAGTGTAATCATTCAGGGAAAGTAGCCCCAAGAGTCAGAAGCTGCTGGGACATAAAATGTTACCTAGATTAGATTCTCACTTAGAGATGATGTCACACACTTCCCTAAAATAAACTGGATAGCATTTAACAGATTGACATAAAACAACAAATAACTATTTACCAACATATATTCATACACTGATATTAATTTCTCTATAAAATCCCTCATTAAGGAAAAGAAAGTTATTTTTCACTTTTCTTTGCCTTCATTTTACAATCAGCTCTTTTCCTCTGTCACAGGACAGAACAAAGCAGCTCTTCTGAATTAGATAACAACAATACCCTTTTTAGAAATGAACTTAGAGTTTGTTAGTGAGGTTTTCTGGATTTGCTTGAAATAAAGCACCAACAGGAAACAGAACAAAATGACCAGGTTTCTCACCAAGAATGAACTGTTTTCCACCCACCTAAGCGAGTCTAATACAAAAACAACAATGGATAACTTGTTTGAGTTTGCCAGTGAAAGGAAGGGAGAAAAATAACTTTATCTATTGTTAGCTTCACCTGACTGAAAGGACCTTTTCCAGGTGCACGCACATACGTATTTTCCATATCTCTTTCTTTATTTCCCCCAATAATCTTTGGTTTAGTATTGGTACTTATTAGGTACTGTGAGAGAACCTGGCTGGGTATGAAAGCACAAGACCAGACACAGATACACAGACACACACACAGCCCCCAGCAGCAAGACAAAACAGCACTACTTCTATTACCTAATGTGAGGGGGGGAAAATGCTACTGTAGAAACAAACTTGTCCTTTATTTTCGTAGCATGTGTCATGGTAATTTATACCCAATTTGGCAGTAAATAACTGATGGGAAAAATGACCAAATGACTGATGGGACAGCTCAAGACATACCAGTTTCATTTTGACTCATGCATTCTGTTTTATTCTTTGCTGGTTTATTCCTCCAGATCCTCAGCCAGGGTCTGGGCAGCAGGTTGTCCTTGATAAGGTAGCTTTACTCACATTTCAAAAGCCTGTGTCCAGCATGATCTGTGTGCAGCTGCAAGTCAAACTCATTTGCTATCAATGTGATGTGCCCAGGGAAGCAGCTGGCACGTGAGCAAAAGGCACTCTTGGTCCAAAAGGATTTAAGGACATAGAGGACATTGGTTTTCAAATGCAGTCCTATGGACTGACTAAATGTCTGATGTCAGATTTAGTTTCCATTGTGCTGCCTCACCTCCACTTTTATGCCTTACTCTGAGAACCAGTTGACATTCTAGATTTTAATTTGTTTTAAAGCAGAGATTTTGGTGTAGATTTGTCAAGAGCTTTCACTTCCACAATATAACTATTAAACAAGAATTTTCTCCCCAAAGACCTATAATTTCCTGATCTCATAATCTTCCTGTGAACTCATACAGCCTGCTTCCCTCAGAAATCTCTGCTGTCCACTCACCAGCTTAATTTGTCTGTGGTACCTCGGAGCAAAAAGAATCTGTTACAGCAATGCTGAGGGACACCAAGCTGGCACTTACCTAAACCTCCAAGGATGTCACAAATGGAGATAAGGAGAAGGATGGTGGAGGAGGAGGCTTTGGGCATCTTCCGTGGGCTCTGTCCCTTCTTCGGCAGGAGCTGCAGTATGGTCAGTAGCACACTGATGGAGGCACTGCCGATGCAGACTCCGCAGAAGACTTCAGGCTGGAAGTTCATCACTAACCGTGTCGCTGCATCCCGGTTTGGGCAGCAGTAGGTTTCTAACCTTGGAGAAGCCATGGAATGTCTGACTGATGGAGGGCCCCCCCGAGGAGAAGAAAATTCTGTTGCTTCCCCAAGGCAGCATTCACTTTTTCTTCACCCTCCCCATTAGTCCTCGGTGGTGAGAATCACGCGATTGATGGGTCATGTGCTGCTGCTGCTGCTGGAAGTAAATCCCCTAGAGCTGCCTTTCTCAGCCTCTCCTAGCAAGGAGATCAGATCCGAACAAGAAAACACAGTGTAATCTGAAACATGCCCCATGCTTGCTCAGAGCCATTGGCAACCGTTCACTCACATATTTCTGCTTGCACAGTATGTGATACAGGAAGACTTAAAGTCATCAGAGCACTGAAGAGGGTTTAAAATAAATAAGGATGCAGATACCAAAGTAGAAGCATTACTTTTTAATTGTGTTTCTCTTTAGCCCCATCCCACACAGCACTCTTTAATTACTGCAAATTAATTGAAAAGATGAGTCCGGACACAAGCAGTCCCAGTCTTTACAGGGAGGAGCAGGGAGATAAATCCACACCCTAACCCAAATCTCAGTTTTAGTGATCCAACCCACCCGTCTCTCTAAATAAAATTAGAAACACGATACCCTATCACTGTAGAAAGAGATTACATTTGGGAAGAAAATATTAACCTCATCCTATTTAAATTGGAAGCACAAAAATTCCTCTCTTTAGTCAGTACTGTCTGCACTGGATCAGCTTGACATGGAAAATTCCAGGACTTAGGATTTCTCAATAGTATATTTTTCTCTCTCTTTTATTACTTTTTTAATTTGGTAAGGATTTAATATGAAAACAGGAATTTGATCTGCAATATTTGTTTTTGCTTTATAAATTAGACCAGATCTTCTAAGACAGGGGTCCTGCTAGATACAACAGCAAATAAATACAATCATAAACACAAAAGGTAATTCTCCCCTTTAAACTAAGTCTCAAACTCCCTGTGTCAGCCCTCACCCTTCCAGAAAATTTGTTTATAGGGATGCATTCAGGAAATACAGGAGGGAACATTGCCAAAAGACTCAAAGTCAACAGCATGTTAAATAACATAGTCATGGATTTTATAATTAGTTCCTATAAGAACAAATCTTTTTGTTCTTAAAAAAAAAATAATCTTTTTTTTCCCCCAGTAGTCTAGCTTATTTTTTTAGCAGAAATTATGAGGGGCTAGTGAATGACAGTGGGATGTTTTGCATGCAGTGTGTATGAACACAGTGTATTTGCCCTCAGGAGGGAAAAGAGCTGCAGTGCTGGGTGGGATCCTAGGAACCTGCTGCGTTCATTAGCCAGGACACCCCATACACTTGATCCCAGCAAAAGAACAAATTCCACTAAGCTCAGCAGCCTGATGGTAGGGGCTGTGCAGCCTCCTGGTGCTGGGCAGTGGTGACAGGGCTGTGGTGGCAGGGCTGGGGCAGCAGCTGGAGCCCAAGCTGCCAGGCCTGATGTGCATCCAGCCATCCTGCTGCCCCAGGACTGCCGGGGCTCTGCCCGGGCTACGTCACTCGAGCAGGATGTTAGCCTGCAAACCAGATGCCTCCACATGGATGTCCATACATCAGCAAGGTGTTTGAACTCCTGCCACAGTCAGATGAGGTCTTAGGCAGCTGAGTTTATGGTCTAGACTTTGTCTACAGAGCTGTTCAGATCTTCTGAAAATAAATGCACAGGGTGAGCTGAGGAGGCTCCAGTGACCATAATGGGAATTTAGGCATACGCGTCATCAAAGACTCTGAAACCCAGACAGCTGAGCTGAAGGTTTTGCCAAGTGTTTTTGCTGCTTTCCAGCATAAAGAGATTTTGCTGCTCCATGGATGATGACAGGTGAGTGACCTGGATGTTGCAATCCTAAATTTTGTTGCTAGCAGGTATACAAAAGCATACTGGCGACAGCAAGGTTGCAAAACCAGATTGCTCTGCTCCAGAAATAAACTCATGCTGAGATTGTCAATACAACGCTTTGTCACCTGTACACATCTGGGACTCCTTAGACTTTATTCCACCTCTGCCAGAGCACTGGTGCCTGGACTTGCCACATTTCTGTCAAGATGCTGCATTGGAACCTACCTGGCTACTAAAGATCTAAGAAATTGCAATCCACAGAGACAGCTTATTAGTTAAAATGAAGCTATTGTATGCCACATATGCAATTGAAAGACATATAAATGAAAAAATGTTTGCTCTGATTTGAAGGAAAGTTTATATTGCTTGGCTTACACTTAGAAGGACAAAACTTTAAAATATTAGACAGAAGCCTTTCATTCCCACTATCAGTTTCTAAAATCGTTCTGTTGTCATTTTCTTTCTTTCAAAAATTTGAAAAGCGTGTCAAGTCATTATCTTGATGGTTTGTTCTGGCTTACAGATAGGAATGTTTTGTGTGTTTTGATTTTTCTGCTTATCATTTGTTTTCATTGATCTTGATGGTGATTTTCTAGTTTGCCCATTTGGATTTACAATTTTATTATTCTAACTTCTCTCTCCCTTCTTTTCAGCTGCTTTGAAACTACTTTCATTCCTCAATTGTACTCTTATACCCTGGAGATTAATTTTTTTATATGTATCTTATTTTCTCGCCACCGTTTTTCCAGCTGTGCACCCTCTCTTTATTGCTTTACTCCTCTGAGTGCAGCATTGTTTTTTAACCTCTTCTTCTGGGTTTCTTCCCTCCTGTAATCTCTTAGGATTTGATTCCACAGTTACTTACAGAGGGAATGCATGGTTTTTATTGGAAGCAAAGCACATGACCTGTAGCATACCTAATGCAAAAAAGAAAAATAAGTGACTCAGGAATGAACGGATACTTACCATGATAGAAGTAGAGGTGTCTAAAATGTGCCAACATTTGAGGCTGGGTGGGAGATGCATCTACCAAATTAATGAGCCACTCAACATCTCAGCTAGTTAGAGCTAGCTAGTCTCTGGTGCTCATTGCTGGGCTTAAAGTATAGAGAGTTAGAACAGTCAAAGAAATTCAAAGCTGGTTTGGCAGTCTTATACTCAAGATTAATTTGGCTTCTTGTGATTATGAAAATAAGAGGATAAAAGCTGGGGACAAAGGCAAAGGAAACAGAAAAGTAGTGAAAGAAATAAGAGAATAGTTATTTTGTCTTGTTAAGGACCTTTATTTAGCATTCTGTAAGACTTACATCGTTCTACAGGTCCTAATTCCCTTCTCTCTGAAATTATTGAGACAATTCCCACTTCTGCCAGTGTACAAAATAGACAGATATGGCATGTCTCATTTCTGCATCAAGGCAGGATCCCAACTACATGAATGGTGTAGCTTGGAGACAACCATTAGCACATATACAAGAAACAATAAAAAACCCTCCTGGCATTGCAAATACCAATCAATCACACTCACAGCATAAGTACAACATTGCACAACACTGAAAATTCCAGTCACGATTTTGGACATTGGCAACAGTGTGCTCAAAGGTGAGAATAATACTGTGCTCCTTTGGAAACAGGCATGTACTCCATACTTTTAGCAATACCTACTCACTGTCTCCTTGGGCCCAGAACACAACGCTTCATCCCAGTCTGTGATCATCACTAAGATGAAACACTGGCTTGCCTGCTTCTAAGGGAAAGCAACAGGTTTACAAAAATATGACAGGCATGCATTTCTGTTGTTAAGGAGTGTGTGTATGGCTTATGCTTAAGTGTGCAGCTGCATATACTTTAATCACTGTTTTAATTAAGTCTGGGACTACAGCACTGGCTTACAAAGGACAAAGAAATTTGTGGATATAGAGACAGAGCATAGTTTGGTTTTGTTTATGTGTACAGTTCAACACATTACTGCCTGAATTTACAGGTCCCAGTGAAGACCTTACCTACCTCACGAACATAAAAGCTATACGTTGTCAACATTCGTGATCTCATAGTCTTTTACACATTACCAAACATAACATTTCCCAAACTGAAGCAAGCTAGGTCTGTCTCCCAGCTCAAGGGATGCAGTTACGATCTCCCCAACAGATCCTGCAATAGGTTCCTTAAGGCCTTGACATACAAACCTTCTACATGCTTTAACACCATTCTTTATTTTATCTACCCAGACCTCCTGCAACTAGATTTAATTTGGAAGAAACAGTGAGACATATCCTTCCCATAAATAGCACTACTAGTTTTTAGAGGTAATTTTAAATCTTTAACTTAACGTATAACTGAAATGAATGGAGAAATTCACACTCCTTTCTTACTATTTCTAGTTTTTGTAAAATTAGGGATATTGGAACAGTAGTGATATTCAAGGTGTAATGTCTGTCATGATTGTAATAGCTACAGACTCCATTAAAAAGTACTGGAAGAAAAACAGAGGTATCGCTTCCCTTCCCTCAGTGTTTTAAATATAATTATAGAGTTGTAAAATATTAGTTTACTTTTAAGGACGGTGAATATTAATTTTAAAGGCAGAGGATTTAAGTAATAATATTTGAGTTCTTTTTGTTTTCTCAAAGGATAAAAACATAAATACATTAAAAGAATGTGCATTTGAACAGCTCAACAGCAATCAAGTTACTCGTATTTTATTGACTTACTATATACCTTCTCCAGGAAAATGTTATCTTACCTGTCTTTTGTGAAGAAATATACACAAATTAGTTTTTGAAACTGTGCCTGTAATGCATTTAAAATAGTAAACAAGATTTACACAGAAGAAGTATAAAATAACTGAGTAGAAAAATGTATCCATAAAAACTGAAGAAAATTATTTTTGCTTAGAGATTAGAAGAAAAAAGATCCCCGATTCTCTATGCCAATGCTGAGAATATTACAGTCTTTGAACTTGCATTAAGACAGATTTTTGTGGCCAGCCACATTTCTGGACAAATTCCACCCTTAGCCATTGTCATTGTTATATTATTTCACAGAACAAAAAGATACCTCAGTTTCAGCACACATATAATAAAGAGACCTTGTCCCACACGTACACAGACTACAGGAGACACAATTTGAGTAGGAACTGATTGATGAAAAAGACTGTGAAAAGAAAGAATATTATCTCCCACACACTGTGATACTGAAAATTGAATAGTAATGTTTGTAGGCATGTACTCCAATCTGCAAAAGTTGAATGTCTATCCTGTCCTTACAGTCTCCCAAAGGAATCCTAGGCCCCAGTACTTCTGCATTCTAGAGGTTACATTAGTTGGTTCCTTCAGGAGAAATTAGGTAGGACACTTTTATATCCTTGTTACAATTGCTAGACAGTGGGATCTTGTTAGATTGCATCTCCCACCACCTAGCAGTTATATTTTCAAGGTCCATTAGCACTAAGAACTTGTCTTCTAAAAGCTGTGTTCTCAGACCAGTCTATGTAGCCTAATCAAAATATATTTCAGCACTAACTTCACTGCTCTTACAGTACAAGAACTCTCCAAGGCTCTATTAATTAAATTCATAAAAATGTCAGTGTACCATGGACAATTAGATGGTCTTGTTGGACGCTGTAAACAAGTGCAACTGTAGGGAAATCTGACAAAATGTACAGTCCAAGTCCAGACCACAGACACTGGCAATGTTTCCCTTTGAAATCCCATGAGCATCACTGGGTTTTTTAACTCTGCAGTGGTTACAGGGCCAGGAGTCAGCCCTGAAGCACCTTGGGAATGGGTGAAGGAAAGTTGCAACCTTCTATTCCACAAATTGTTGGTTTATAATCTCTGAAATGAGCTGACAGCTAAAAAACATATTTTAGCTGGCTTAGGGAATCCAGAGGAAATGCAGTAATAGCAGCAAAGACATTCTAGTGCAGAAAGGATTTGTGATCCACTTTTTGACTTTTTCTGCTCCTCAGGATTAAAGATCATGACTTCATTGTCAGAGGTGGACTTCACAGTTCAGAGTGGAAAAACTAATGAGCATTCAATGTAGTTTATTGGATATACCTTTCAGGTGAGCAATAAGGCTAGACTGTACATTTATATTACAGCTTGGCTACATCAGCTGCTCCTATTTGTCAACTTCCTGGGAGCACAACTCCAATAAATTGGTTCGTTCTAAAACTGCTTCAGAAAAGCAGTGTTCTGAAAGTAATCCTCTGTGTACTTTTAGTACTCCATAAATTCAGACCTTCAAAAGAAATTCACTTTCAGGGTTGTGACAGGATCTATGTTAACACAGAATATGGGCAATAACTCCCCACCCCAAAGCTGTTTCCTCAAGATTTTATTATCAATGCTCCACTGGCATGACTCTGCTTTACACAAAATTCAGACTAAAGAAGCAGTACCTTCCACTGTCTCATCCTTTCTAAGCCAAACACAAGCCAGGAAAAGTTAATCTGAATGTTGCACTTTTTCTCACATGTATGACTTGGAAGGATTCCCTCAAATATCCTATCAACTGCTAACAGCTCTGTTAGCAGAACTAACAGGAGACCACACCTATACCTTTAGCATAAAGGGGCATAGCAATCTGTGGGGGGGTGGCATGCACAGAAAGAACTTCTGCCCCCTGGACTCCTGGGCATGCCCAAACCAGCCTTACATCAGCTCTAAGATCATCACATTCCATGCAATAGCCCACATCTGCCACTGCCAGACCACAGCCTCTTAAGCACACCTGACGCTTTAGGGCAAGCTCCTATGGCACTGCAACAAGAAAAGAACATGTACTTCCTGCCTTATGCATGCTTAGAGGGACTCTCGCAAGGTTCTACGTCCTATGACCTTCACCTGGACATGGTTCATGTTTTGTGTAACCAAGCTGAGAGTAGAAAGGTCAGGTGTAACGCAGAAACTCTGACTATTTATAGAAAGCACTGAGAAATTTATTTATACAAGGCTGATAGGCAGAAAAAGGTCTGTTTGGGACTAGCTAGCAAATGAAGATGAAGTCCAAGTGAAAAATACCAGATTACAAGGCTTTTGTCTGCTCTCATCATACTCAGGCGTCTTGCTATTCATTTTCCCTTTTAAAAGCCTTCACAGCATTCTCTGCACGAAGAGTATTTTGAAACACTCTCTTTGCATTTTCCCTGACCAGGCTCCAGTGACCATCTTAACCAAGTACAGAATTCATATATAACATGCTGTGTTATCAGAGTTTAAATGCATTAAAGACTCTTGCTAGCTTCTATCTATCCCTTATGTATTTAAAATGGGTCCGTGTTTTAGTGCACATAAGACTAAGTGGCAAGCACAGTTTGTGCAGAGAAGGTTATCATGTAACATGTTATCAAAGAAGATGGACAATGAAAAGCACTCCCTAATGTACCATGATCAGAAACTCAGCAGCGAGAATAAATATTACAAATGATGCTTCATTCAAATGATGAAACTTCATGAAGCAAAAAACAAATGCACAGGTTAATGAAGCTGCAATGCACATACACAGAATCAAATACAGCTATATAGTGTATATACGGTGTGTACATATATACATACACTGCTGGACTCTCTTCCACAACAAAAAAAGTGTGGCTTCATCCATTGGGCCTCACAGTAATGGTCACTGGCCCATACTATCCCCCAAACTGCGTCCAAGTGCTGCCTAGTCAGCCTGCTGACAATGAAACAGTATGGACTGTCATGCACCAGTATTTCAGCCTTTGTGCTCTCTCTGCTATTTGGTTTCTCTGTAAAGTGGTAGCCAGAGGATGTTGTAATATGATTTGATAAAGGGCCCTAATGTAGGAACTGGAAAAGGATCAGATATACAGATAGCAGAGGGACTATGGCCCAAGGCAGGACTTAACATGTACCTGAACCGAAAACCACATCTCTAGGGAAAACTGGTTACCTATTCATCTCCTCTTGCTAGGTGTGTGCTGTCTTCTGACTCTGCAACAAAATGATGAGTTGCCCTTTTCTTTCAATCTTTTTATCGTGCAATATTGTGAAAATTATAAATCCTTAAGCAGGCTACAAATTATAGGAGTCTGTGTTGGACTCACCTCCTTTTTCTTTTCTGAAGGTCTAATAGGTCTCAAGATCTGAGTCAAGAATATTATTCTTAGCAAATCATCATATTTTTTTCTCTTGGTCAATCACAGCCTCCGTTTGTTCCACAGTGCATGCTGTCACCCTCAGGAAATTGCTCTGAGGTACAAAGCATTTGTGCTGTGAGAGTAAGTGAGAATTGAACAAAGTTTGAATCAAAATCATCATGGGACACAGAAATACCAGAATATCATATGAACTGCTATTCTTTCACAAATTTCAGTTTTATAAAAAAACTTTAGATAAAGAACACAGATTTTATTTTAATCAAAAAGAAATTAAGAGTTCAACGTGTATTTGAGTTATATATACCTGAGAAGTTGAGAACTTCTAAGGCTTTCTCCAGCACTAATTATGTGCTGATGAAGCCTTACTTGCAATACAGGAGAAACAAGGCACACTTGGAAAAGGTTTTTAAGGTGCCTAAATCATAGACATCCTGCTGGAGCTTTACAACATGGTATTTGTCATTCTGGGGAAATGGGTCATTTGTCGGAATCAAAGTGTTCTGCGGAAGAGCATGATTATGCTGAATCCATCAGAAGCAGCATGGCAGGTTTCCAAAGGAAAGCCTCCTGGTTCACAGATATGCCAGGATGTCTGTCTGTTGGGCTGCTACCCAACCTGTTTCTCCAGGTTCTCAGGACTTTCAGACTCCACAATAAACTGTCAGCAGCTTGGCAAATCTTGAACTACTCGATCAAAAAATCCATCCACTTCTGTTGCAGGAACTTTTTATCACTGTTTCAGTTGTTTTGGTCTTTGTGATGATAATTTTCAAAGACATTGGAGTAGGAAACAGGAAAGAGCTGGAAGCCACTGTGCAACTAGAAAGCTACAGTCTAATCACTGTTACTGAAACATGGTGGTATGAATTGCGTGACTAGAGGGCTGCGATCAGTGGCTATAAACTGTTCACACGGGACAGGCAAGGAAAAGGTAGTAGAAACAACAAAGAAATTATGAGGGTGGTGAGGCAGTGGAACAGGTTGCCCAGAGAAGCTGTAGATGCCCCATCATTGGAAGTGTTCAAGGCCAGGTTAGATGGGGCTTTAAGCAACCTGATCTAGTGAAAAATGTCCCTGACCACAAGACATTGGATTAAATGATCTTTTAAGGTCCCTTCTAACCCTTCCAACCACTCTATGATCCTCATATTTCCCTCAGAATATGTGCTGTGGATCACCTTTTCTCTTGTGGCATCTGAAGTTAAATTGTCAATAAACTATGCATGCCCCAGGGCATCAGCCTTTGATTTCATATGGCTGAGGCAGAGGCACTTTGTCTCTTCACCAACCTGTCGATGTTTGGTGGTTAGCTCCCGGAAGGGCTGGTAACAGAGTGGGAGGTTGTAAAGGCTTACCTCACCTCAGTTCTTTACTCTGTGAGTCAGGAGCCTCTACATCTCTCAAATTTCTCTGCTTCCGGGGGAAAAAAAAAAAGCCCTGCTGACATTGCAATGTCCAGCACAATGAATGGCCTCAGGACTGAGAGTGAACCAGCCTATTCCAGGGCCACCCTGCAGGTGTCCTGTGCAATCCACTGCAAGGTGTCATGCCTTGAGGAAAAGATATGTGGTGTATAGCCACAGAGGTGAAACAGGCCGTGCCTTAACATCATAGCGTACCCGTTCAAATAAAATCCTGCCATAAAGTAATTAATTCACAGTTTTCGTAATCTCAATGTCTAAATAGGAAACAGATATGCAATATGTACAACAGAAAGAATGGATGTTGAATACATTCTGTAGGACAAAATCTCACCTGAAATTGTTAATTAAACTTCAAGTACCAAGGTAGGACGACAGATGAAGTACTATGGGAGGAGCCTGGTTCACTGCAGAAGGCTTTTTTTTCACAGGGCAGGGACACACAGTGTGGGTACGGGGAAAACATCTCTAAATAGAAGTCTGATAGTTCCTTTCGCACAGCAAGAGAAGGTGTTTGGGTAACTTTTGTGTATCACTGTGAAGTATGTTTGATACATGTATCTTTGGCACACATTTTTACACAAAGAGAGCCCTTTCAGACCATGTTGGTAATAGCTGCATCATTCTCTGTCCTCAATGTGAAAAAGTCCGTTAATTCCTTTCATGGCACTCTGACGTATCTTGTATTTCTACCTTCTATTGGTAACTTCTATGTGTGCAGACAACATTAGACAAGGGAGAAAGCTGAGGATTTGGTCACCGAGGCTTTTGTTAGACAAATACAGTTATCACTGGTTCTCTTATCACACAAATGAAAAGTAATATTTCAGAATCCATTCAATAAATTCTTTGTTCTTTATGACTATTCAAAATCTTATGAAGGCTGGCAGAAGCTAAAGAAATTCAAGTAATAAAATTATCACAATATTTTAAGAAGATCAAAAGTACAAGTGTCCAGCTGAGTTCTGAACAAGCTTCAGATTCCACAGAGAGGCAGGACATAAAAGAAATGGAAAGAAATTTGGCCAACATGACAAAAAATAATTCCTTTTTTGCTTTGGCTGGTCAAACACATGTATGAAGAACTTCACTTTGTGATCTCTTAATTAACATTGACAACATCAAAGGATAAAAGGCATAAAAAGGTGTCATTCGAGACAAGGAAGTCTGATTTCTGAACTGTCAGTCACAAGCTGGGGATCTGCTTGATGAATGTGTCAGACTATCAGGCTCTAAACAAGCATTAGCTAGAAACTACTTCTTTACTGAGGTCTCTCTTAACCAAGAGTGTGAAAGCTTTCAGGTATTCCTTCTTTATGCAACTGCTTTCCCAAGAGCTACATGTCCACGTCTTCCACTGATGTAATCACAGTAGCAGAGTTTGACAGTTTTCAATGGCTGATGGTTCCTGGCTCTAGATTTTCCAGTTTTAAAAACTGTGCTCAGATTTCATCATGCTTCAATACTGAATTTTTAGGACCAACTCTAAAGGTCAGAACAGTAATATAAATCTTGAATTTCTTATGGACAGCAACATGTTCAAGATGAAGAATGAATGTTTGGCAGTCGAAAAAGGGGGAATATAAACAGAGAATGCATTTTTGGAAGCAGTATTTGCTCTTCTCATTAGTGATGTAAGCTATTTTATTTTATTTTCATTTCAATGAGCATACTTGGGGATATACTAAAGTTTAATTAATTATTCTGGATCTTCCTTTTATTATCATACTTGCAGAAAACAAATTGCATACTGCAGCTCCTTAAAACTTCCAGCTATATGTTACTGAGTATACATTGCTGTGAAGACAACCTGACGTGTTACACAAACATAACTGAAGACTTTGTCTCAGATTCCAAGAACTGGAGACACGACATGGAGAAAACTACTTGTATTTCTGCTTGCCTATGTGACAGAAAATAATTACAGAAGAAATCTCACTGAGGATCTGCAAGTCATTAGAGGCCTTAAATAACTCGATGCAATACCTAGGTTTGGTATAAGGTTTGTATTTTGCAGGATTCTCATAGAAGGATGTGTAAGTTTGAGTATCCCCTCCATGTTCCCTCTGTCCCTTAATCACAAGGGAACAACAATCATCCTAATCACATATTTTTCTTGTTTCTAGATGTCCTCCAATATGCTGCTGGGATTGATGACTCAGAGGTTCTCAATCCTGAACCCAAAGTTTTCCTTAGGTATTGAAGAAACATCCTGTAGCTAATCCTGGGAGTATTGTAGAAAAAAACAAAGGGTTTAGTTCAAGGCAGGAGAGTTTTCTGGGAAATAAACCAACTGAAACATGAGTTAGAGAATCAACCTACGTAATCAGAATGGCCTAATGGTCACTTTCAGAAAGCAAAATATGTGACCTGTCACATCAATATACAAAACCTTAAAATCCCACTGCATATACCAGGCACCTCCATGAGACAGCTTGTCACATGAAAAAGAACCTTGAGGTTCACTAGTCTTTCAGAAACTACTATGTCTTAGATCAAGCAGTATTTTGCTTGCTTGGTAGTGATATGCCAAGGAGGATTGTGTGCTGGCACACTGGTACTCCAGGCCAAGTCTGGTCCTGATTTAAGACACTGAAACCTCCTATAAAGTGATTCAATTAAACTGAGAGATTCCAAAAAATAAGTATTTCGCTCCCAGCGTCACCACTAACTCAATGAAGATATCAGGCAAACCCAAACCCTGCACTTATTTCCCGTTCATAAGATTTGCCTTCAGATTAGCACTTCTAGTCCTGCCTCGCACTCTGCCATCAAACTTAAACTTTTTTTTACAATCTGGGACTCCAAATCTCTTTTCCCTTGGGTTTCTTTGCACCTGTGTTTCCCACCGCTCCCTGTCGGCGCCCAGCCCGTCCGGTCCGTTCCGTTCTGGCGGCGGAGGCCCGGGCCGGGCCGGGCTGGGCGGTGCTGCCGGCAGAGGGGCCGGGCGGGAGAGCGGCCCCCGCCTGCCCCACAGGTGGTGGAGGCGGCGCGGGCCGGGGGGGCGCGGGGAGGGGCCGGCAGAAAGCGCCTCCTTCCCTTAGTCCCCGGCTCCCGCCGCGGCTGCCCCCTGACCTGCCCTCCGCCTTTCCCGGCTTCCCCCTCCCCGAGCACCGCGGCAAGACGGGA
Organism: Pomatostomus ruficeps; assembly: GCA_013400735.1. Lineage (NCBI taxonomy): Eukaryota > Metazoa > Chordata > Aves > Passeriformes > Timaliidae > Pomatostomus > Pomatostomus ruficeps. The sequence continues at coordinate 51,296 of VYZT01036834.1, forward strand.
AGGGCCGGCCAGCTCTGCGCTCCCCACTCCGGCCCCCCGCCGCCTGGCACGGCCAAGGCGGGGCGTCCCTGGCCGGGGGACGGCCACAGCCGCCGGCTGCCCTTTCACCCCGCCCTCCACCTGCTCGCCGCTTTTGTTTGGGAACGGGGGTGGAGGGGAGGTGCGGCCGCCCCTGCGTGCGGTGGGGCGGCCCGGGCACGGCCCCGGGGTGACTCGGGTCTCTCGGACGTGTTCGCCGCTGCCTTTGTCTGGCGTCCGGTCCGGGGCTGCTCCCCTCTCCCCCCTCCTCCTCCGGCGGGGGATCGCGCTGCGGGGCTGCCGCTGTCTGGGAGGGGCGAGCGCCTGCCCCGCTGGTGAAACGCGGGTTTCGCCCTCTTTTCGAGGCGAAAGGGAGGCGGGGGCGCCTCTCCCCGGCGCGCTCCTCCCAGCGCCCCGCGTTGCTCGGCGGCGCTTGCCCCGCCGCCAAGTTGCTACAAGTTGGAGCCGCCCCCCCGCCGCCGGGCTCCGGCCTCGGCGTGAGACAATACTGCGGGCTGCGGGGGAGGAGGAGGAGGAGGAGGAGGGGGCGGGCGGAGC
>VYZT01036834.1:52294-63154 GCA_013400735.1 Pomatostomus ruficeps
GCCCGCGGCGGTGACAGCCTGGCCGCGCCGCCTGCCCGCAGCCCGGGGCGCAGGTACCGCGGGGCAGCGCGCCCAGCGCAGGTGCCGCCGGGCCGGCTGGCTCCGGGGGTGCCCGGGGCCCCACGGCCGCCGCCAGCGCCCAGGGAGCTGTACCGGGGGGTGCGGGGCTCACCCCAGCACCTCTGGGGGCAACAGGTTGCTGGGCGCAGGCAGCCTGGCGGCTCCGAGCCGCCGCTTCTGGCCGCTCGTACGCCCCAGCTAAAAGCCGGCGCCGTCCTTGTGGGCGCTGGTAACTGGCTGGGGGACCCGAAACCCTGTGCTGGGCTGTTCCCTCCCTCTTTTCCCTGCGGGCTCCTGGCGCACGAGGGTATGGGGACTGAAACTCCCGGCTCCGAGGCCGAGTTTTCTCCGCTGCCGTTGCACTTGCAAATTCTAAGCAATTATGGTAGCCTTTTGTTTGTCTCTTCTTCCTTAAACAGAAAGGTCTTGTGGATAGTGACCAAATCCATGCACCGAAGATGGGGGAGGGGGATGTGCTTGGGTGTATATATATGCACTTTCTGGTTGCCTTCTTTTTTCTTTTTTAAGTTCTCACAGCTTTATTCTCAGTGTATTGGACATGAGCTAAAGAAATGCATCACATTTTCTAGAAAATTTTTTCATCTGGATGTGTTTTGACTTTAGAGCCCCATTCTCAGTAATTGTTGGGTTTTGCAGTTAAGACTGCTTTCATGTTACACTGTGAAGGCACATTAAAATAGATCCATATGTTGTAGTGAAAAAGAAAATCACTCTAGCAAAACACATTTACCCAAGATCTGTCAGAAAGTTATACGTATGCTTTTGTCTACGAGTCTTCTGGACTCTGCCTGTTCCCATTTTGAAAGTGCCAGAGTGACAGAGGTCAACAAGTCCTGTTTTATCCACAGCAGAAATTACTCTAATTTTACTTTTCAGCTGGTTTTGTTGCGAGTTTTCTAGTTGGTTTCTTTCTCTCACCCTTCAAACAACTGTGTTAGGAACTTTACAAGTGAGGACTTTTCAAACCATCTGTTTCTAGATCACTTCCCTAGTGCTGTTTTCCAAGGAACAACAGTCAGTGTCAGATGTATATGCTGAAAAATGACTGCAAGTCTGTTGACTGCTTACCAGTGTCCTGAATTACAGAACAGCAAACCTGGGATCATTTGAGGAAAGGTGAAAAGAGCTATTTTACTATGTATGTACTAGCTATTAAGTGCCAATTCAAATAATTCCACCTTTCTGGCAATGGCTAATAAGTGCTGCATCTAAAGACTGATCAGCGATACTTATTCATAATGTTACCTAGGTATTAAGTAACAGGCTTAAGTATTTGTGGCATGAGGATGTGGCTGTGGTATGTGGAGAGAAGTGTCTGTGCCTGGGAACCTTTTAAACTGGGTCTGTTGCAAGGGAATAATTAAGTGGAACCACACAGCTGTGCTGCTTTGTGGGAGAGAAATTTGGGTCCATCCATACAGACCTAGGAATAAGAGAGAACCTGGATCCTTGGGTTTAAATTTTGGAATATATTTTCATTTGCCATTGTTGGATACAGCAGTATAGAACCAGTTTTGAAACCAGGGACTGGAACTTGTGTGCCCAGGACTGCAATTCTTTAGCTGCAAAATTTTCCATCTTGATTTGGTCCACCCGTCATGGTGTTTTGTTTTTTTTTACTGTACTGGTTCTAGTGGTTGAAAGCTGCTGGGAAGAATAATTTAATACCGAGCGGTTAAAACAGTCCCTCCTTGCAGGAGATCTAATGTTTGTCTCCTCTCAGCTGAAGAGAGCCCTGAACTTGAGTTACCCTGTTCCTGACTGTGGATCATTGGGCTGCCATGGATGAGGAGGTGCCATTTCACCTGTGCTTCTGTCTCTGTGCCATGTGTCCTTCCTTCTAAGGTAGACTGATGGCTGGTCAGTGGGAGACCCAAGAAAACCCAGTGGACTAAATCCTTCAGGACACCTATGGAAAAACTCCTGGTTTTGTGGATTCAAACTGTGCTTAAGCATTAGCTGGCTATGAAGCTCTGTCTCACTCTAGTCCAGAGCATCTCTGGGGAAGTGAGGGTGGATGACGACAACTGCCAACTCCGAGAGGAATGTGACAAGGTGTGAATGGAGTCTCAGATAGCAGCCGCTTAAGGGAGATTTCAAAAATTCTGCCTGTCTCAATTTTTGTAGTCTCAAAAGCAAGATCAGCCTTTGAAAAAAGTTGCACCTTTTATGTAAATGCTGGGAAGTCTGTGTTTGTAAATATTTCCCACTCTCCTTAGCATATATGGCACAACTGCCAGAGAAGTAGCACCACAAAATACTGTAATTGAAAAATTCATGAGCAAGTGTATGTTGTTCGCTTTTCAGCACTTTCTGTGTAATACACCTCTCTGTTTCTCTGTTTGTGTGGCTATTTCACTTACTGATAGGGAGGGAAATTTTTTATTACAGGTATCATAGGGGGAGTCTAGGGCAAATACTAGCTTCAAATACTATTTGGGAATTTTTTAGCTGGAAATCAGGTCAATTGAAACAAGAGTGTCCGTTGATCCACCAAATTGCCAATAATCAGAGAAGGGAAGGCATTCTAAAGAGGAGAAATTGTGTTCAGCCTTACTGGGGGTGTAAGCATGTGCTCAGCTGCTGGAGTTTTGTTGTCCCTGCTCATTGCGGCGGGGTTGCACTGGATGACCTTTAACGGGAGAGGTCAGTGCACAGTCTCGCTGCTGGTGCCCAGCAGTGGGCCCAGCCCTTGCGGGGTGGGCAGGCTTCCCCATTTCACAGTAGCCTTTCTTTCAGTCACTGAAACAAGACTTGGAGAAATAGTCCAGAAATAGAACCAGGTAGGCAGAGTATCAAGTTCACCTGCCAGGCACAAGCCTTTTTATTTTATTTCTTTTGCCCTTTTTGTTATTATTACAATAGGCACAGAGAAAAATGGTGCATGATACAGCTTGCTCGATCTTTAAACATAGCTGGTCTTCTAAAACTTGCCCCACCCACGTGCAAATGGTGTTGCTAATATTTAAGAAAAAAGTCTTTTAGCATTGTCCGTGTTGTATACCATTATTTTTAAATGTCCCTTTAAAAAAATGCTTTACATTTTTTCTGATCTCTATGTGTGTGTGATAACATTCCAAAAAAAATTGCCCAAAGGCAGCTTGTTCTTGCCTAATTTGACATCTTGAAAGAAAGGGCTTGCTTTATATAGCAACATGTATATTTCAACAAAAGGTGACATGAGAACTTTGAGGACTTTAATTAGAAGTTTCACGAGCCTCAGTTTGTATTTTCCCCTTTTTTAAAGAAACAACATGTGAAGAAGGACATCCTACTGGAAATAATGAAAATGGAAAGTCAGAGTGCTCAAGTGTGAATCTCGTGAAAATCTCCCATAGCTGTATTATCTTGATTACTTTTACTGTAAAAGTGCTCTTATCTGATATGCCCAACTTGTAGTGTCAATCATACTATTGATTGTGAGTGGTGGATAGAAAGTAATTTCACTTCCTGTACTAACAATATCCATAGGAACTCTGAAGTTGTTCCGCAGTCAGCTTTATCCATATTACATTAATAAATATGAGAACATTCTAGTTTATGCATTTCAAGAAAGATTGGTGTATCGTTTAAATAAATTTCTCTTTAGTATCAGCTTTACAAGAGCCTACGGCTATACCTCCTCAAGCTATGATCTCATTGCAGTCTAATCAAGGCTGGGCTTGGCTGGTATTTCAGCAAGATTTCCAAGTGAAACCTGGACTGTTGCAAGAAGTTTTGTTGTTGATGTAGTAGATAGAGTTCTTGTCTTCTGAATCAGTTCTGAATTCATGCCCCAGCTGGAGGTGCTGTCTTTTAAAAAGAAGGAGTATCGGACAGACTCAGAACTTTATTTTTTTTATTCCACTGCGCTTTCCTAATGTGTGCCTGTCTGTGGTTAGGTGTGAATTGTAATTTATTTAACCTAACAATCGTTTAAATTGTATAAAGAAATGCTTCTGTATTAATTGTCTGCAAGACTTCTCCATGTGGCTTGTATGAATTTATTATTTCAGTAGTAAGAGATTACTGTTTTAGTTAGGTAATCCTTTATTCTTTGGCCTTAAATGTATAACTAAAAGCAATTACTTGCATCGCCATACTGCAACAGTATTTAGGGTGGAAAAAGAGCTTTAATGGTGCTATATACAAACTAACAAACAGAAAAAGATATAATTAAACACAAATACCAGTTTCTTCCCTCAGGTTAGGTGTTTGAGGTGAGCTGCATTGTTTGTAGACATTAACAAAGCTTAAACTTGGCTGTGGAGCTTGATGTCCAGAAAACCAGCATTTGGCAGTAATCCTGTGAAATTCCTGACCACTTCAACTTAAATGCAGCCATTCGTGTAAATAGCTGATTTATAAGTTCTTAGGAGGCATTGTACTATAGCCAAGAAAGAATTCTAATCTAGTTCTCCATATCCCGACAAATTCCTTCAGTTCCAGAAAGATAATACATGGAGGATTATTCATTCTGTTTTGCTTTGCATTCATTTTCTCTTGGTCATCAAACCCTGGCAAAATTGCTCACCTGTATGGGTCAGAATTTTAACACGTATATAATGAGCAATTTTGAAAGAATGTATCAGATGATGTTCTGTGTTTCTTCTGAAACCTTTCTTCAACTTCTTATCTTGCAAGAGGGGCTTATGGTCTGAGTTGGACCTCTTTGTGTTGTTAAATTTGATAGTTGAGAAATATTAGGAAATGTATATACATTAAAATGAATTTTTTAGGCCTGAAATAGTATCACGTAGCTATTTATGTTTTTTCTTCCCCTGCCAAATATGTTAAAAATTGGGCTTTTTTCAATGCTATAGAAACTGTTCTGAGTGATGTTTTCCTTGGAGTCTGGTTGTTAGATCCCAGGTTTCTATTACTGGAAGAGTTCGCTTGTTTTGATGAAGGAAGATCTTATTGCTTTTTATTTGGTAAGCTAATTGATGGACTGCTCTCGTTTTTAGTGCTTTAGTGGCTGTTGAATGACCTCTTTATTATGATTCTTAATTTACTGGCAGAATGGAGCCCACCACTCTCATATGTGGTGTAAATGATCTGGCTGTGGAAGTCTGAAGCTTGAGAGGCTGGGTTTGCAGGGGTTTTTGTTTTTTGTTTTTGCAGGAGTGTTAACAGTTGAAATGGCACCAGTTTTGGAAGTTGCATTTAAAAGTTATCTTGGATATTGCCACATGTGATTTAAAAACTGTATAAGGAGTGGAAATGAAAGGATGGGTTAAAAGCTTGTAAGTCCAGAAGTCTCAAGTCAGTTGAGTTACGTGCTCAGCAGTCAGCAGTGTGAGAGGGGGCTTTAATGGTGTGTGTGCTTGCAGTACTGAAACTGCAGTCTTCCTTTGTGCATTTCACACTACATTTCAGGAGAAAAATCTTCCAGAGGACTCAGAGTGCTCTTGTTTAAAATCAGAACTAAGAAGCTTCCTTACAACAAGCAAACTTCTAACTTTTGAAAATACTGATTGCTGCAAATTGTTGTTTTTTTATCTCCTCTGCATTTCCCTCTTTCAGCTACTTGGAAAAAAAACCTGTCAAATTTATAATGATTTTTTAGTTTAAAAGAAAACACAAACAAAATCATTCATGTCTGTGGAGTCTGCCAGAGGAATTAGTGTGTTTTGTGGGAATAGTTACTGCAATAGGAGTGAGACAGCTGGATTGACTGTTTGAATGTTTTTTAGTTTGGTCTGTTTAAAGGACAATTTAAACTTCTCTGGCTGTTAGTTCGTACGTATGTTAGTTTGTACTTTTCAATATGAATTTTGGATGCTATCATAGATATTAGCCTGAAAATAAAAGATCTGCAAGACGCTTCTAGTTACTGCTTGCCTTTGTCAGAGGTTTGCCAGTAATGCAGTTTATTATCTAGCTATCCATCATGTTTATGGTTTTGTTTGTTTCTTTTTTAAGAGGAAAAACAGTATGGGTATGTGTGGTGTTTGTGTATACTACATATGCTTTACTCAGTTGTTCAATAGCCTGTACTTATTTTTATCTGCACACCTTGATTCATTGTATGTTCTCCTGCTTAATGAGTTTTTAAAGTATGGGAATGTGTGGGAATGTGGAAAGAAGAAGGTAAATGGGAAGTGAAACGTGGTTGTGAATAGATTAGAGGAAACCACTGTTTAGTAGTATTTAGTAGTAACAAAGCCAATATTTTACTGCATGTGAGCTTCTTCTCAAGAAAAGCCATTTGTATTTAGTCTTCCTGTGCATTAGTAATCTATACACAGAATACCTAATATGTATATGGATCTAGTTCTCTGGGTCAGTCTGTTATAGAGGTTTGAGACAGGTCGTAGATAGCAGAGAGATTTTTTACTTGCTGTGCATTTAAGAGATAGAGTGCATGAAGATTTTTACAGGTAAGGTAGAAATTGGTGAGACTTCATTTAATCTGTGAGGGCTTGCTTTCGGCCATCTGTTTGGAACCTATTTGATATTGATGCCTCTCTATAAAACTTAACATAATTCTAGACTTTTGGTTTTGGGCTTGTTTTTTGTTGGGGTTTTTTTGGGGGTGTGTGTTTGCTTGTCTTTAAGATAAGAAACAATCTTGAAAGTTTTCTAATTCCACATAGCATAATATTTTCAGTTTGCTAAAGGTTATTCAGGAGATGTGCTGTGCTATCCTTATCCGCTCATACCCACCCCAAGAATACTAATGCTACTCTGTGGGGAATTATTGGGAGTTGTAATTTTTGTACTGCTTCTAGTTTCACAGATATGGTCATATACAAGCAGGATGGAATGTAAGGTTTATGGAATGGGTAATGAATGTTTCGTGTTTAAATTCATTCAGTGACAGGAATAGTCTACAAAGTTTTGAACTGGAATCAGTTTTCAAAAATCAACTTGATGGACTTCTGAATGTGTTTGTTCCCTCCATATTTGTTTTGCCAAGCAGCAGACTTCCTCTGGTGTTCACCTGGGTTTAGGATGAATGTTTAATAGAAGGAGATAGTTTTGAAAAGTGTTTGTAGCATTTAAATTAGACAGGACTTAAGTGTTCCGAATTGCTTTCCGAAGGTTGACTTGCTGTCAGCTGTGTGAGAAGCTGAGGAAACCCATGGTTCCTCAACACATACCTAGATGCTTACATGGGTACCTGTGGTAAGATGAAATATTAGTGAGCAAGATTATTATCTCTGTATTTGCAGTGTGTGTGCCTATACCTAAAATATTTTTTAAAAAATTATTGCTCTGATTGTTTCTGAGCATAGCTTTTCAGTTTGATTTATCAAGCTGATCAAGGTAGAGTTGTGACCTACTAAGGACAACAATATTTAGGAACTTAGGTGAGAACTTCCTTCCCCTCTCCATAAATTAATACAGTATTAGTGTTCAGTGTCTGATTAATTCAGGGCATTTTTGGTAAGCACAGATCTACTGCTGCAGATAAGAGAATGGTATCTGCCTCATAACAAATTTTTGTGGGGTCTTTTTAGTGGCCTTCATATGTATGTGAAGGTCATTGTAGTGTCCTGGACTCCTCCAGGCAGAAAGAACCAGCTTGTGGGTAAATGCTGAAAATGCAGCAAATTGCAGCTTTGAGAAGCTGAATAGCTTTTGTCAGGTACACAGTTCTTGGGTTGACTCTTAAGAGTAGAAACAGATGGAGTTGAGTGTTTGAGGATAGGAAAGAGGTGGTTATTTCAAAGTTCCTCCGAATCCTGATGAAATGCCAAAACCTACTGAAAGCTTTGAGCTGTTTAGTCAAAAGCTCAGTAGCATTGGCACTGAAGGGAATGCCTCACATCCTGTCCCTGTACTTCTCCTACTTCATCAAATATAGAGAGGAAGACTTCCCCTCTGCCACCAGCCCTGCTTTGTCCCCATTTCAATCTGTCCATTTCTAAATGGTTAGATTATTTGAAATGTTTCAATTCCTCTTTTTTACTTAGCAACATCTATTAACTGACGTTTGAACTAGGGAATATGTTGTCATGTTTCTTATATACAGATTTTTTGAAGAACTTATCTTAGTAATGAGGGGTTTTTTTTAAGATGTAGAGTGGCCTGTTTTTCAAGGTGGTACAAGAAAGGGTGGAACAAATCTCAGTGTCTGAAAGCTAGAAATAGGAAACATAGTAGAGAAATCTATTGCTGTGCTTGAGAAGCTGTATCCCTTTGGAGAGCTACTAACAGTGCAGGTTCATCCATTCTTGCAGTCATTTCTGTAGCTGAATGACCTTTCAGAAGGAAAACGGGTCATGATCATCAAGGGTTTTCTTGTTATTGTGATTGTAGGTGGCCTTATTGTATCTTTTCTTTGCTCCGGGTTCTTTGCTGTTCTGTCCATCATGTTTCTAAGATCTAGAACATTTCTGTACTCACAGTACAGAAAATACTCTAGACTTTTGCTGTGTATTTAATGTTCTGGTAATAGCAGAGAGGCGCCTCTGAGTTATCTCTGAGCAGTTTGGCAGAGAGTCTAAGAATACTTTTGCTGATGTGTAAAAGTGAATTCAATTTAGTTTTGTGAAAACTAGCATAACCTCCTGAAACTAAGACAGCTTTTTGTTATATATAATGGAAATGCATTAACTTCATTCTATGTTGTGCTTTGATTGTTGGGTTTTTTAAATGGAAAAAAAATTCATGTGTTAGTGAAACTTACTTGATAAAATACCCAGAGCCTTTTAAAATGGCCAGACTTTTTAATTTTAGAGTAACAAGTTCTTCATCCTCAGCCCTTCTGTTATATTCTCTCTGTAATGGACTTGCAGTCAAGTCTGGATAGCTGAAGGAGGGAGCAATCTGTCAGTGGGGAGCGTGAAAGTACAGTAGATTTGTTTAGAAGTGATGCACAGGTACCTACTGCTGTACTCGAAATTGCCCTTTCAGTACTTTTCCTCTTCAGTAAAATATGTGATTGTTCTCAAAAAATCTTCCCAAAGCTATACAGACAGATTATTTTGGATTTTTTTCTCTCTCTTGAGATGAAACATACTTTGCTACACAGTTGCTTTGAAAGCTTCCAACATAAATTATGAAATAAATCAGTGTCTCCCAGTTTCCCAAATACATATAAACTAGACAGCATTCTTTAGGAAATAAGCTTCTGATTTAGTTCAGAGAATACTGTAAAAAGTTACTGCTTGGGGATAGCAATACTTTATTTGGAAGCTGTGTATTTTTCAGTAAAATACTCTAATATTTTAGGATAGTATCATAGAAACATGATTTAATGATAAAGGAAGTGAAATGCTTCCTACACAGTGTCAGTTAATCATCAATGTGTTAATTTCCTTAAACAAATTACATGCAAAAATGGGTTTGTGGGTGTCTAGCTGGCTGATATCTGATGTAGTGAATTATCCAACTCCTGATGAGTATTTGGATTATAATGCAATAATTACAGTATTGTAAATTGCTTTCTTTTCTCTACAAATACATGTTTTGTTGACCCAGTAGAAAGCAGGACATCAGATTTTCAACAGAAGCATTTGCAGTTGTCTCCTTTTTTTTTTTTTTAAAAGGACTAGCAAAACATCCATTTCCGCAGCCATTCATTCAAGTAAGAGAGATACAATCATACTGTGTTGACACAAAGTAGTGTTTTATTGGGTGTTTATACGTGGAAAGAATTTTAGGATAACAGGGAAAACTTGAAGCTTCACGTGTCTGTTCAACATAATTAATATTTGGAATAGTTAATTCAAGATTTAAGAGAACTGTATACTTTGAAAACCAGCTTTTATAAACAGTTTGCAATCTGTTTCTTACATGACTCTTTTGGTCAAATGCCTTTATTTCTAAATAGAAAGGCTCTTGTAAAATTAAAAAACAGTATCTTGTTCTGAGGCTGGAAGATATGATATAAATACTGAACTCTCTTAAATGCAAGTCTCATGTCATAATGCTTCTTCTAAATTTCAAAAAATTCGTAGAACACAACTTTTATGTTCTGAGCCAATTTTTTCCCCTGTTAAGCTATGTATTCTTAGTATGTAGTAACTTTTGTACTTCTTATTCTTTTCTCTTTACCCTATTTTGTAAAAGGTAGCATGGAATAATTTGCTTCCCTGCTTATAAAATGGAAACTATAGTGCTATATTAGTAAAATAAGTTTTTTCCTACACTCTTTACCTTCTGGGAACTTGATGTTTTTCCTGACTGCTGGGGAAGATTGCTATCACCAGCGGGGAGTAGGGCTGTGCCTTTTCTGACACCTTGGAGACCTGAGGAGTTTCTGTGATTACTCAGTCTCTTGTTAGGGAGGGGTGTAAGACAAGTCTTTTGTTGCTCAACTGAATTTCTTCTGTCTGATTCAGGAAATCGTCATCTTAGCAGGTCACAGCTACAATATTTGTTATGTCAAAGGTGTCGGTGATTAGAATATGCAGGTAAAGATGCATGCAGCTCTTTACTGGTTTGCCTCCTTGAAGCCAGTAATGGGTCTGAGTTGACAAAGCTTCAACACAGGACCCTATCAGAAGCAAGGAACAGGAAATTTAGTGCATTGAAAATTGGGAGATCTAGTAAATTAATTACCTCTTTTGCCGTGGGTTGCTTATGTACCTTTGTGGAATTGTATGTCAGCTTTGCCTCTGGTGATGAATAGAAGTAACACTGTTTCACAGAAGTCTGTTTCTCATGAAAGAGACCTGATGCGGAAGGGCTGAAATATTACAGTGACAAAGACTTTATAGTCTTTCTAGTAAGACCCAGAACACAAATATTTGAAAACCCTTGGGGTACACAGAGTTGTGTCAAAAGGCTATAGCTATGCAATTCTGTAATTTTTTCTTCACAGCAGACACAAGCACAAAGTACTGT
>VYZT01036838.1:1456-26113 GCA_013400735.1 Pomatostomus ruficeps
ACTCCGTGGGGGCTGAAAATTAGCATTATTATTCATGTGAAACATCCATAATTGTCTTCTCCTGGAAGGACAACTGAGGATTGAGAACTACTCTAAGAGAGCTTGTATCTCTCTCAACCTCATGCTCCCCATTCTTCACGCACTGACTGTGAGCCTTTACCACCTTCAGGCAGTCCTGTACAACAAGCATAGCAAGTGCACAGTAAGCAAGGATTTGCTTTAGGCTTATTGAAGACTAGTATTAATGAAAAGTCATGATATTACATTGCTTTTTTTTTTAATAAGTGGGTTTATGAAAAAGGATTTGCTCTGGGTGTGATGCTTTTTTTTCAGTGCCGATGTATATGCATTGCTTTTCAGATTTAGCTTTGAAGCTTGGAGCCTGTCGTTTATTCTGTGAGATGCAATGGTGGCCATATATTAAATATTCATGGTGAGTGCTGGGAGATAACGTCAGAGGTGAAAGGGCAACATATAATTCAAAGAAGTCCTTAGGCTATGCTAATAATCTTAATCTCATTTTTACAAGTCAGACTTCTGGCAGCCACAGAAGATCATCCTGTGCAGCACTCTGGTTGTGGGTGGAACTCCATCTTTGCAACTTGCTGCGAAAACATCCCATGGAGCTCAGTGGCATGCAAAGCAGGGCACCACGCTAGCACCCAACACACTGTGCCATACCATGCCTCTCCTGGGATCAGGCGATGCCAAACGAGGCATTTTGTCCTTCCCCCTGGACAAGTGTAGGGTCTACTAAAGTCCCAGCCAGATATGAAATTTCATATTGAATCCGATATCCACATTCTGAAGCAAGTATACAAGATGATGGACAGAAGGCCAAGTTCTCCCTGTCCCATAAACACCTTTCAGGGCCCATGTCACAGACAAGGATAAAGATCATCATCTGGCAAGTGCTACCACAAGGTGTATTTAACCATTGCTATTCTGTCCTTAGGACAACCATCAGATAGATTTCAGCTTCTCTCCAGAGCTAGTGAAATGAAATAACAGCAAACTCTGCCCAAATCACAGACAAATGCTCTCACCCAGAGCAAAGATGTCAGGTTTCAATAAGGTGCAGTTTTCTGAATATTCCTTTGGCAGTGGTGCAGACACAGAGAAAAAAAAAAATCTAAGGAAAATGGCCACAGGGAAATTCATGTCCACAAACACTGTGAATCTGGGCATGGGGAGGGAGAGCTTTTAGGCTGCATGCTAATCAGAACAGCCTTGCAATTTAAGTGAAAGAAATTATTTGCCAATAATTCCTGGCATATCCAAGGAAATGTGACTTTGTAAGTAACTTTGCCTGTGTTAAATAAGTACATGGCTTTGTCATCAGTTTCTTTTACAACTGGAATCAATCTACAAGAGCATGAGTAAAGTGCTGGGGTCTGGTCCGACACTCATGGAATGTCCTTCTAGAAGTGCTGTGACTCCATGTCCTCCAAAGGTGACCGTGCTGAGGTATACTAAAGAGGACTCAGTCAATAATTCTTGAAATCTAATTCTACATCTTGCAGACACTAATCCAAGCCCTGCTAAGGCCAATAGCAGGACTACTGAAGGCACGAACAGCTTTTAACCCTCACCAGGTTTACTTTCTCTGTCCTCTTGAATAAGTTGCTTCACTTTCCCAGTGTGTTAAATTGGAATGAAATGCTTTCCTACATAGCATGAGAACTGAGAGGATGCACAGGTACCAACTGTCGAGCAGCCTGGAAATGAAATCATTCTCTGAAAACTAAAAACTATTATTATACATTGCAGGGGTGGAAAATTCAGATGAATTTCTGAAGAGTGAAGCTCTTGTTTGGACCCTCAAAGAGATTGGTGGTGCTTGCCTCTCCAGAGAAACTGATGCATTCCACCTGCATATTGCTGACAAACCATGACAAGATACTATAGATGGGGTGTTCAGAGGAAATACTGGTCTGGGTTCTGAGGTGCAGAGAAAAAAAGAACTGATAAAGTCACTGGAAAGGAAAGTCAATAAATTTGCCACATCTGTGATAGGATCTAGAAGAATCCCAAGTTTAACTATATTAATACTATCGAGTGGTGCAATAATAGAAGTTGGATATATAGCTCTTGTCTAGAAACACGGGATGATCATCCATCAGCACCACCACTGCAGTCTGCTCCACGTCCTGGCAAAGTGCCTATTTGGAGCAGGGCCAGGACACCAAAGTTAGCACTGGAGGCAACTCCTGTTGAACTAACTGGTAAGATTGTCGGTCTTCAGAATCAAAGAAAATTATAAGAGTTATGCAAAGATTTCAAAAATAGGAATCAATCCTGCCCACATATGATTTTTTTAAGAGATCCCCTTAGAGACATGATTATTAAGATACTGTAGACATGAATATGTTACACTAAACACAGAGATACATTACATTTATAAACAACACACCTGAATAGTCCAACAAGCAACCTTTTTTGCCTTCAATGATCATAGCATTCTTTTAAAAGGATCTATATATATTTATGCAGATAGGTAAGGGTTTATAAATTATAAAAAACAACCTAGCAGAAGAGAGAAAATTTGCATTTAAAAATGTTAATAAATGATTACTAAATGAAATCATTAAAACAGAAAGCAATCAGAGATGATAAAGAACTTTAAGAATGGAAAAGCACAAGTAGATCAAGTTAGAGTCCCTGTGGATACTATACAAAAGGCTTGAATATTCACACATTTGTATAAGAAAGTAAGAGTACTGAATATCAATATTTTCAAGTCCATGTTCTGCCTAAATTTGGCAAAACAAGTTAATTCCAGTTTCATCTGATAAGAAATTGGCATACTGGAGAACAATGAAAACCTCTAGAGAGTAAATATTTGGAATTGGCAGTCAGAGATGCAACAACAAAAAAAAATTCTTGAACACGTGGAGTAGTTTTGAAAGCATCTTTTTCTTTCAAGTGGAATAAAAGAAGAAAAAAACATTTCACATGAAATCTCTGAGTCTGAAAAAACCAGAAGAACAATAAAATCTCTTTGATGAAAACTATGTTCCAACACAGTGAGTAGTGTAAAACAATTGCTTTTATCAGGGTCCATTTTGGAAGGGCAGGAATAACTTTGTCTTCCATAAAAATAGCCACACAATCTTGCAGAACCATCCTCCTTTCCTTTGGCAGTGGTTGCTGTCTGAATCACCTTTTGTTTTTCCCACTTTATTGCTCTGCTCAGGTAACAAGGATGTTTATTCCTGCCAGCTGTGCTTTTGGGTATTGACTCCATTGCCAATACTAAGTTACCACCACATTTCCACCAGCCCTGACCACAAGTATTTATCTGCTCAAAATCACTTTTTAAGGGTATAATCCCCTCCATGATTCATAGTATTAGCCCTTGGATGTGTCTTTTATTTTTTTACCTGCAACTGCCAATTGTTTCTGTGGAGTTTTATGACAGCTGCCAAGTTGTGTTTCTGTTGGATGCATTTGTTTGTGAGCCCCAGCTCACACACATGGGACGTTTCCACCATAGACATCATCAGCCATGTGGCTCAGACCTGCTGGTCGAACACACAGGGAGAGATGGTGACCAGTGAAAACAATGATCTGAGCACAAAACAACTAACAAAAATAACAAACATTGAAAAGGTTCCCATGGTCTGGGAGTGATTATTTTACACCTACAAAAATAGTCTGTTTTCTTCTAGGGAATGCCAACATGCACTGAAAGGACTAGGACAGTCCTGGGAGCTGCTGGTATTAAATGTATTAAGATGCTTGTTAAACTTCATTTACTGTGAAGGAAAAAAAAAAAAAGATTCTGGATACTAGAGATTTGATCGTGTACTTCAGAAACACCATTGCTGCGTATTTTGAGACTGAATATAGAGCTGATTTCTAAGAGTTGAAATTAAAATTCTCCTGAAAAAGAGCAAATCTAATAGAGAATCTGCCTCCCTTATAACAAATGCATATATATACATTCATACATATGTGTGTGTATAGATATAAACTGTCCCTCGCAAAGAAATGGTTGCTATTTTCTCTTTGAAATAAAGTAAGTACCTTATTAGAGTAAGAAAGGGTTACTCTAAAAAGTTCTTGCATTTTTATCTGAAATTCTTCCTCAAAATTCTTCAGTCTGCCAGTGTCTTTATTATCATCACAATCTAATCTCTTCCCTATGAGTAATTAAGAATGCATATTCAGCTGCAAGCTAGAGATCAAGGCTGGATCACTCTTTTCCCTGGTTATTCAATTCCTACTGTTTTCTGGGTTTCATGAAGTTTTTGCTGGAAGTGACTCATTTGGTCAGTATTTAGGGCTTTGAATGCATTTCCTTGACCAGTTTAGATATCATTAAACTTCTAGACTTGTCTGTCTCTAAAATAGATGCTGGATTGTCCAGTAAACTTCTAGGCACATAGCAATAAACAAAGGCGGGATAAAAAATGTCTGACAGCTCCTCCATTTGACCAGCATAACCACTATCATCCTCTCTCAGAGCAAGGACCATCTGACTGTGGCCAGCAGCAGATGCCTGGGGCACCAGAATAAGAAATAAGCAGGTGAAGAGCAAAATATTCTTAGCTCATATACATTGAGTGCTTACATATTTTCAGTGATAGAGATCATAACTGAACAGTCCTTTCTAGCAGGCATCTATTCCACATAACTTGATTTATACCTTTTTTACTAAATCCTACAATATACCTACTTGTATTTTAAATCCATTGGAACCTGTTTGTGTCACTGGCTTTCACAGTGTGCTAGTGAGTAGCAACTGAGTCGGGGATTGTGGTGCCTTTTCTTTGCTAAAACAAGGTATTTGGCAGTTTTTTCTTCTAGCTCTTTCATCCTGAGAAATCATGAATTCCTTGTTCACCTTATCCACAAGATTCCACATTTCACTTCTGCTTTTATATTTTGCCATCTGTTTGGCAAAGTGACCTTTGTCTCTGCAGAACTGCTACAAAGGAATACAGATACAGAACCTCTGATTTTGGCCCCCTTTACAATCATGAGATAACTACAAGGGCAGAGATGTCTCTGTAGGTGCTTCTCTAGTCCTGAATTGTTGAAGAACTGAGTACTGAAGACATGGACAGATGCCCTTACAGAGACACTACAGGAACACAACCGAGGAAGGAAAGTGTGAGCACAGGACTCCTGTAGGCACAAGCATAAGAGGTGCAGCATCAACATGCATGTGTGTGTTCCTGTGTGTGTGTGCACATGTGGATGTGTATATTTGGAGGAGTGGAAAGGGGAGAATTGAGAAGGGCCAGGAAATCACCTCCTTGACCTTTGACTTTCTCAGTTGGCTGGGGATCCCTAAAAACACCATTCAGCAGGAGTTACATTCTGTGAAACAGAGCCTGGTCTGTAGCAAATACAAGTCTCTGAGGGAGTTTTGACAAACACCAGAAGATGAGGGGGAATTCAGATGAATGTTTCTCATTAATAATCAATAAAGTAATTTATGTGAACTCTACGGTGTCTGCCAGACTCACTTCATAAACAAAGCCTTTGTAGCATCATCAAAACACTTGCCACTTGAAAATTACCTCTATGAGACATATATCACTGACAAAGCTTTAGGGCTGTATTATTGTACTTGCTTTTTTGAAGAAAGCACAGAGTCTGCACAGAGGAATAGTTTACAGCAGACAATCCCAAAACTTTAGATGCCATTCTTCAGAGCTAGTTACGCTGTAGATGAAAACACTAAAAGCAATTCTGGCCTCCTCTTGATCTCTGCCCACAAAATCATTTGACAAACACTATATTTAGAGCAATATACATGACAAAGACTAAATTAAAGAAAACCACCTTCTCTTTTTACAAGCAAATAATGGGGTGAATCCTGGTTCATCCTTTATTGCTGTAGCGTTTGGCACAACAGGACCTCAATCTTGTTTAGAGCCTCTAATGCAATGCAAATAATAAGAGAGAATAACAAATAATAATAATACAACAAAGCGTTACCACAATGGATGACACTCCAAAGATGCAATTTCAATACTGTTGTGTAAAGAAATCTACAATGTTAATGTCATTCCTATTACTGTTTCTGCTTATGGATAGCCATTAGTGCCGTTTTTACCTCAAAGGGGTCTCAGGCACTACCTGCCCATGGTGAATATATTTAGTTTCCTCTTAGAATATCTCTGCAAAAAAAGTACCTGACAGACAAGCCTGAGAGTGATCTGCAAAACTCGAGACTTAATGTTGGGGGAATCTGATGATGGCTTGTCAGCTTTTAATGGCTGACAGCTGCATGTGTAAGAAGCTAAGCCAGAAAAAAGTGACTAATCTTAGTCTCCATCCACAATCAGCTGCTCTTCCATGTGGAAACCCTGCTGCCATTGCAGCAGAAACTTGTGGGGATGAAAACTGAATTCATAGAAAGCAGAAAAATAGCAATGAAGGAAAAACATAAAGAGAAAAATCAAAATAAATGCAGGGAAAGAGATGAAGGAGAGGGAAGGATAAAAAGACAACAATAATGTCTGGATTGTCTGTGTCTATGTCTTATCCATAGGCTCTTTTGACCCATGCCAGGATTTTGAAGGATTCATGAGTTTACAGCACTTCAAAACATCCAGAGTATTGATCTTCCCAGTCTCTGCTACTTAAGAACCATTCCACACGTTAGAAAAAATGGGCTTCTTCTGTATTTTACCAATAAATTACTTCCTTGCATTGGGTCAGTCACAAGTTCATTGTGAAGAAAATAATGAAAATGCAAATTCTGCACAGTGCCACCTGGTCCCCAGTTAATGGCTCCTGGTGTAATTTGCAAAAGTATGGGGCTGGCCAACATGCAAGATGCAGTGTAATACACTGTCTATAAGCCGTAAAATGTGTACTGCTGTTATTTCCTGACTTTCAAAAGTCTTTGTGCAATCACTATTTGTTGCTTGGGACAATCCTCTCCTGTTCTGAGATTCTTTCTTCCTTTTCTTCAATTTTGAGCTCATCACAGTGAGCTATTTAGTAAGGTTAGCCTTAGCCAAACTTAGTAGCCTCTCAAAGTTCCATTGGAAACTGTTCAATCTGTTCACCAAATGAACATCTTCCTAAAACAAAACTGTGCCATGTTCATTGAAAAAAAGATCGCCTTTCACTTCATAGCTCTAGAAGATGAGAAAAGAAATAAATAAAACATGATTACACAGCCTAGGAACTGTTAATGGATTTTTCCTTGCTTGATTTCTAGGAAAATGCTGTATTCCAGAAATTTGAGAGGCATTTGTACAGGCACAAAAAGAAAAAAAGGTTATTGGAAGATACAAGCTCCTAAGATGTAAATGAATACTGAAAAGAAATTGGAGAAATAGGAAAAATTTCAATTCCCAGGCTCAGCTAATACTGAAATATAACCCTTATAATAAATGAAACATAAAAAGCCTTCAGTGTGTAAAAGATGGTAAAACACCATCTTCTGGATATTAATGTGACCTCAGAGAAAATGGGTGAAAAACAATGAAATTCAGACATTTCATTGGACATTTTCCAGATGAAAACAAAAGGGACTCATTTTTCTCATGAATCATGAAAGAAATTCTGGCTATTAAGCTGGAGTTACTGTGTGGATCCCTGAATCTGTGAAATGCATACAAACACTCTCCTTGCCTTCCCAGGGTCACAGCAGCAACAACAGCCTTGCTGAAACTGGAAAGAAGCTGTACAACCCAGAAAAGCGTATCAGCTGCATGGTCAAGTTCCCACAGAAACACAACAAAAACTGTGCTCTGACAGACTGAAGGGTCCTTCTAGCCCTCTAGGCCAGACATCTGCCTCTAATAGAAAATCCCTAATTTTGTTTAGTACCAGAACCGAACAATTCTGAAGCGACACGTCCGTATAATATTCTCCCAATCTCCAACACTCTGCTGCTCAGGGACTTCCTAAGCCAAAGGAAGTTTTGTGGCTCCTTCAGGTTTATTTTTGGATGAAAATACCAGTGAGCTTTATTGCATGGGATATATTTCTCTTGGTGCCATTACAAGAGAAGACAGAAAGTTGTCCTGTGAAATCAGCTGGAAAATCTTGAGTGATGATATTTCAAACTTTTAACCAAGTTATTCTACATGCATGCTTCTCTTTCAAAAGCCTGAGCAAACAGCCATAAGAGAGATTTAAGCTATAATTTAAATGATTGTTCCTGATATTGTTTTCTGAGTCTCTTTCATGTTAAATCATTTCAATAACAGTGTCCAAACTCCTAAATTCACAGTATCTTTAACCCAGTGAGTACTAGAAGAAGGGTAAGTTTACTAGATATAGTAAAGATTTGCTGTCTGTATATGTATGTAGTAAGAAATCTTAATGTTTTGTATTATCCTCCACTAGAACTGTTTGACCTCCATACAATTTATAGCAGTAACTTGTAGGACAATATTTGAATGCTCTGTGCATGAGCAGAATACATGTTGGATTTGAATTTGATTAACTAACTGTTGAGTAAGTAATAGAGTGGTACTTGGTGAATTAATAAACAGTTTATTGGTTAAGAATTAACCAAGAATCCTATCTTGAGAGTACTATGTTAACATAAAACATGATCTGAAAAGAATCCGGAGTTGAGGGCAGCAAGTAATGCTCCTGAGTGTCTGTAGAAAAAGCTATCTTAAATTAAACTCCAGTGTACTATGACAAAGCTATTTTGGCTAGATTTTTGCTATAAAAGCCATCTAGTACCTCAGCAACCTGAAAACACTCCTACGTGCTTAGCTCTCACTGCCAACACAGAGTGTTGGTCACTACAGCTCTTCAGGAACGTGAGAAACTATTTAGCTTTACATAAGCAAGTACCTTTACATGCTTTTACTTCACATAAGCAGGTACCTTAGCTAAGGGCTGGCTCAGGCCATGGGCAGCAGGGCTCCCATCCAAACCAGAAGGGTTTGTGAGTTCACAGGGGTCACAACCAGGTACGGCCTCAGGACCAGGTAGCCATGTGGGGAGGAAGAGAGTGATTTTGGTGACAAGAGAGCTTGCACATAGACAGAGATGGCAAAGGATATAAAGTCAGACACAACGAGCAACTTAAAGAACAAGCACTTGCATTGAGGAAGATGGGAATAAAGTTGTAAAAACCAAGAGAACAGAAAGTTCTTTCCAAAGTACTATTCCTTCTACATTCAAAGGAGGAAGAAGGGCAAAACAGGCCATGGAATTTAGTCATGGTGCACAGTCAACCTTCTCTTCTCCAGCTTTGGATAATCCAGAACACAGCTCTGGATGATTTGCAACACCCTCAGTTTTTACCTGCCAGAAGGGAAGGTAATAAAGTAATAAAGTAGACAAAAATGGAGTATGCTGCTTATTAAACAGGAGAGGGTTTTTTTATCTTTTCCATTGTTAAACCTGGCATTTCACCTGTCTTCTCAAACACAAACAAATAAGTGGAAAATATTAAATAAATAAACACTATAAGCTTCCACAGGTTAGCATTGCTTGATATGCAGCTTTTAAGTTCATGAATGTAGTACTGTGCTTGAGCTAAAAATACCTAGAATTACAGTTTTTGAAACATCTCTTAGTTAGTGAAGGCTTCCTTTGACCATCTCCCCACTTCTCAAATTTCACAGGGTTTGAAAATTTTCTGATGTATTCACTGCAATTCAAGATAATGTTTCAAATTCCCCCTTCCATCTATGAATTCAATGGATTATTTGTAGATCTTGATGATATAAGCACAAGGGCCCTCTCAGCTCTCTGAAGCACCTGTTTTAGGCAGCCAGACTCAATGGTCAAATGGTCAGCAATGGTCATAACTGGAGTAGTCTCCATGGCTGGTAGAGAAATCCCAAATGGGACACCCCTAACTTCATCATAAAACAATTCCTCTTCATGCTATTTGAGTACAGTAATTATCCCATTGACCAGTTTAGAAGAGGCTTGACATTAAAACAGGGTCAGGAGAATGTGCATCATACTAAGGTAAATAAGGGTAGTCCATATGTCTGAAAGCTGTTACCTCAGCCTTCTAGCAGACTTAGACAGAAATTTCTGCATGTGTTGACATCTGGGTCACAACCATAAAGTTTTCCAGCACAAGTACAATAATTACAACATTATGAATATATTTTTCAGCTCATCTCCATTCCTTCTGTATATCCCACAGAGCAGAAAACCCTTCTTTCTACCATCTGGGCATTTCTCTAGTACAAGGAAGGTCAGCAGCAGCTACACATGCCAGAGTAGCCAGCTGCTCTGTAGCCTCTCTCCCTGGGGCCTCAGTACGGGAGCCATTATCAATGGAACGGTGCAGACTAATAAACCTTGATTTTGGCAAATGGCCCAAGGGCAGCCAGCTGGGATGGGTTAAATTATCCCAAGGTTCTTTCAGGATACTCTGGGACCTGTGCAGGGCAGTGCACAGAACTGGGTTAATGCTTCTGGCCCCCAGTGATTCCTTCCATCTCTCCTGTCTCTCACAGCAAGGGGAAATGGATGCCTCAACTAATAATAAACTGGAGCTGAGCATGTGGAGAACACCAGGCCAAATATAAAACAGCTGGGGCTCTCCGGCCAGTCATTAGTTTAGCTCAATCACAGCATTGCCTGGAGTCTTCTAGAAAATAGGTAAAAATAAGATGAGTAAATAAGAAACTTCCAAATCAAACAGAAAAAAAGAAATCTTGAAACACTAATATAAAACTCTTGTGTCTTGTCAAGGAATTTATTATGACATAGCTTTCATTTCCTAACAGACACAAACCTCTCAGTATGTTCTTCACCAAAAAAGGGACTAAAAAGATGAGAACTGCTTACAGGAGGAAGCAGGAATCTCTCCAAGAACACTTGCATCTCTCTACCTCCAAAATAGCTTACAATACAGGCATTGCTCTTGGCTGTCTTTCAATGTGGGTAAAAAAAAGGGCTATATTTCACCTTAGAAAGTAGCAATCTTGACAATATTCTTACAGTGTCGTATTTCATTAGGTAGTTTAACAGGGAAAAATCTTGTCTGAAAAGAAATCAGGAGGTTTTATAAATTAACAGAGGAAGCAGAGTGAGACACAGTGTGAACAGAATTAGCTCAACTTTTATTCCAATTAAGGAAGAGTCCAGGCTCAGGCTTTGTATCTCCTGTGCATAACACATTTTAATTTAGATTATATTAGTGGTTGTGTGCAAAACTGGTAACTTAAAATTCTTGCTGCTAGAAAATTTCATCCGTAATTTCTGGCAGCCTGCTTCAAAGGTTCAGCTGTTAATATTGCAGAGCAGTGAACTAAGTGCATAGCAATTTCACACTCACACACAATCAACCCCACCATTCAGAAATTAAACTGGCCTTCTTAGTATTTACAATTCACCATCAGAATACTCTATATGTGACTTTCTTTAACAATACTTTCAAGCAAGGTTTGCAAACACCAAGAACAGAAGATATGTTTATTGTTTCAAGAATTATCTATTTTTTTATGAATTAAAGATAAAGCCAAATTATGTCAGAGAGACTTTCTTTCTTTCAAATTATAATTATTCTTTATCCCATTTTTAGTGAAAATGCAGTTCTTTGTAACAATTGTGAGCTAGAATATGTTATCCACATCAAGATGCTTCTTTTGCTGCATCATATACATTTCCACAACTAGGGTTCTGTCAGCAGCTTTATTGAAAGTCTTTTTTTTTCTCAGAGGTTTGTATGTCAACTGTAAAAGTAAGTTCCAAGATGAAAATTGGCAGTGTTGGTTGTCAGTTCACGGAGATATGATAATATTGTTCTTAATATACCTTTAGCATATTTTTTCAAATATTAAAAAGAAACCCCTACCCAAACCTCCTTCACAGGCTTTGTTAAGCCTTGTTTTACAAGGTGCACAACTACAATCGCTAGTATGAGGTAATATAAAAATAACATAAAGACACTTACAGCATGCAAATGTATCGGGGATAAAGGTGTAGTTGTATTTGAAATTCTGTGTACAATAAATGCAGCATAATTAAGCATTGCTCAATAAATAGTGTGTAATTATTTAAGACTAAAAAAAACCTTCGCTGAAGTCTTTCCCAAGAGGCTGTCAAAGAAACTGTGCAGGCATAAAGTGACAGACAAGGTCTTGTCATGACTGATACAAGTCAGAAGCTGGCCAAAGAGATGGAAATTCAAGAACAGGAATTAACAAACATTTTCCATCTGAGATGAGTGGTGTGATTGGAGGTAATATTAATAATTGTATTGAAAAGAGAGAGAGTAAATGTTGTGGTGTGCTGTTGGCCAGATTTCTGTTTTTCTCATGGCCAGGCACTGCTGCCCCCTCCCTCCCCCTCGGTATCTGTTTTCCCCCTCTTGGAGGGCTCTGTATTGCGTAATCCTACACAAAGCCCACCAAATTCAAACGTAGCTCTCCCCCTCTATTGGATGTTGTACCCTCCCCCGCCCCCTTCTGTTGGTATTTATGTAACTGTAACACGCTGTGCCAGGGCTTCCCCGGTACATCCCTAGTACCAAATAAACCATCTGGGAAAGCCCCTCCGCTTCATCTCTCCTTCTTCAGCACGCCTGGACCATCATGGGGTTGGGCGAAACCTTGCAGGACTTTCGCCAGCCCTCCTGCACCCAGAGCAGCCCGGCCAGCCCCTGGAACCGCGGACGGACGCCCGGTGCCCCCACCGGAGGCATTGCGGCAAGTAAAGTTACAGCAAAACATCCAACAGACATAGAACTAATTGCCTGAAAAATATATATTTATACATAAAAGGCATTTTAGAGGAACCAAAGACAAGGGAAACAGGAGAGCACAAGGATGTCAGTGCTAACAAATCCCAAATGAGTCTGTTTGCAGAGGACAGGCTGAATGGCTCATGCAGTAAAGACCTGGCAGTGTGGTACTGTGCATGGAAGGTGTCAGGGAAGCCAACTAAAGGTTAGCCTGGATAAGGGATAAGAGAAAAAGGTATGGGAAAATTACTGCAAGCCTCTTAGGAAACCCAGACTCTCACCTGACATACCATGTTCTTTATTACTCACTCCATCCTCTCCAAGGAATATAAAAGCACAGCAACAAACAGGACGATGAGTATCATCAGGAACATTATAAAGCAGCTTAGAGGAACCATGGCTGAAAAAACCTTGGATTGCTCACTGGGGAGAAGAGGCAGTTGTGTAGGAGCATTACAAAGCTCATGAATTTTACAGAGGAGGGAGGTGGACAGGTACTGTGGACTCTTGTTACATGATACAAAACTGAGAAGCACTTAGTGAAATAAAAAAAGAGGTTATAAATGAAGGACAGATAGGTGGAAATCCTTCCTAATTGCAACAAGAATTACTTCCATGGAACTACATGTTATGTAAAACTTAACTGAATGAAGAAGGAAGGAAGGAAGGAAGGAAGGAGGAAGGAAGTGATGGTGGCAGTAAAACTCCTTTTGTTGCTGCTAATTTTCTTCTTTACTTTTCCNAGGAATCCAGACAAAACCACACAGAGAAATACATCATACACCTTAGACAACAAAAATGTTCAAAGTGATAGAACAGGAGGCAGGGTCATCTATTGTTAAAATTGTCTGACACTTCCTATTACAACACCCTGTTGTCAGTTGCTTTTAGCTTTGCCAATCATTAACAGTTTGGACTGAAATTTTACACATCGAATATCTGCCTGAGGCTGAAATGCTCTGGAAAATTTTAGTCTGAACAATTCAACTGCTGCACAAATGGAGCCAGAGAAAAGTCCTTGGTTGTTTTTTTTTTTTATTTCATTATTAAAAAAACCTGATGTTGTGTCTCGGCAGCTGTAGCCCCTCCAGACTTCTGAGGGAGGATGTAATATTTCAGAATTGAAAAGCCTTTGCATTGGAGCAGTAACATTTGCCATTCTCTTTAAACTCTACCTGAAAATTCAGGCAAATGATGCCTTTGAATAAAATGATATTCACTCATGCTCTGAAAAATAGGTCTATTTTTGGCTTTATTAACTAAAATTGCAAAGGATTACATCTTCCATGGATGTACTGGATTAAGTTTGTACCTCTGCTCAGCAAACAAGGAAAGAGTTAAAGCAGAAAGATTTCAGCCATTGTTAACAATTGAAATGATTTGTTTCAGCTTTTTATAACTGGAAACCTAAAGTTGCCTTCTACTTTCTCTGCCTTCAGTCTGCAAGGTTTCCAGCTTAGCTGGTGAGGACAAATCTAACCTTGTGACACTTGCTAAGATCACAGTGGTTAAATCAGAAGATTGTCTGTGCAGCCTAAAAGCCTGTCAGGTCTGGAGCAGCTAATTGGGTCTTGCCTCATATGTTCTGCCTGTGATTTTTCCAACAACAGACCACAGAAAACAACAATGCCAGCAAGCAGAATTTTCCCCAAGTCTTGCTATTCTTGTCTCTCTCCTCATTTATGGAAAAAAATATCTTTCATGCCAATCCTAGGAGAGGTTTGCAAAGTTCTGAAAGTTTGGCTTTGTTCATTTGCTGATCCTTTCAATTGAAACATCTCCACTCTGCAAGGGTTTTCAATAGAAACCAACTTTTCAGATTACAGCAGGATACATCATGACCAGGATGTATCTAGTCCACTCTGAACCAGCTGTTAGCTCCCCATCTAACCCAGTTTTACCAGGGAGGCATAAAACAGCTTTTCAAGCAGTAAGTGAGGGCCAGGCAGATGATGGCAGCTTTTTGCATATATTCCAGGGCCAAAGAGAGAACATGTCAGAGCTGGTGAAATCACCTACCCTCCCTTGCCCTCCTCTCCATCAGAGGAGGCACAAGAAAAGGCATATAGGGAGATAGTGGTGAGGGAGGAGAGAAGGGACAGTGACTGGCCACGCCATCAGCTTAGGGTGGATAGCTTAAAATCTGGATGTGGCCCACGTGGTTTGGCTGGCTTGAGTCAGTAGATTTGCTTGGTTTTTTTCACACCAGCTGAACTGATTAGGTCTGCGGGTTATGTTCTCAGCTGTACTACAGCTGTATTCAGGGGAGCTTGGAGAAGAGGCTTTTAGCACCTGGGACTACCAGTGACTGCTTTGTCCTTTCTTTGTGCTGAAGTGGCCGCAGGACAGTTTTGAGTTTTGTGGGGCTGTGGTACTTAACAAAGGCTGCTAATGGGCCATGTGCCCTGTGCTCTGCTCTGCGTAATGCCAGCTCTTAACCACCTTTGCCACGCCAGTGAATTTTTGGCCTTTGACATTTTAGGCAGCTTTATAGCTTATTTGCACTGCTGAAATGGGACAGAAGGACGAGGTTAAGAAAGGTCCTTTCTAAGCCTAGCATAAGGACTTTTAACTCAGCCGATAAATTTGCTGTTCAGAGAGGATTCCAACTGACTCCTTTGGTCTCTGGGTTCCAGCACTGAGAGGATTTATGTTTCACATCATGTACTGTAGTTCCAGATATTTAAATCAAGAACATACTTGTCTGAGCTTCACAGGAAAGTATACTGCTTCAGATAGAATTATGACCAGCATCTTTATGTTTTGTTGTCATTTAAGCATTAAACAGCTCCATGCTGCCTTGTATAATTCTCAAAACAGTCAGGTTCCTCAGATTAAATGCCAGTCTCACATTATGAAACAAGTTGTGTTCCTGAGAACTAAATCACAAAATAACTATGGTACTAGGCCAGGGATTAATGTGTAATAATTTTGCCCCTACCTTTTCCAACGTTTCCAGATTATAGGTTTTATGTTATGATCGACAGCCATGGTCATGGTACCCCTCCAAACACGAACTGACGTCATTCCAAATCACAGAAGAAATATAGCCCATCCATCAAAAAAACACCCAATGTGGCAGAAGTAATGTAAAACCCTTCCCACTTTATCTGCCACTTTATAAATCTGACTGCACTTGACTGAATCTTTTTCCCTAGGGCTTGTTAAATTTCAGCAGAATTCTCTGTCATGTTGTGAACTGAATATATGAAAAAGTGAAGTGACCAAACTGATACTCAGCAAAGCTAAAATGCATAGTAACACTGATTCTGAAGGTCAGCAAACCTCAGCTTATTAGAATGATTTTCTAAGAAAAAAAGAGTTGGGGAAATTAAAAAAAAGCTTCTTCAGGAGAGAAAGAATCTCATAGATCTCAAAAAAAAATTTTAAAAAGGGGATGAGAAAGAGATGACTGATACAAGTAAAGATAATAAAGTAAACCAGCCAGCAACTTCGTCTTTGACATTTTCCTTTGATGGCAATCTACTGCAAAGCAGAATACTCTAAAAAAAATATTTTGGACTGCACTTTGCAACCAGTTCTACCAGTGTGACTCCACTGCTACTAGCAGGACTGTGCCAGGGTCCCAGGTGGCAAGGATGAAAACAGAAACTCATGGAATAAGAAGTGTAAGAACGCTTTGGTGAGAGCACATTCCCTGCAGAGTGCCATGAAAGTAAAAAGAACATTTAAATAATACTGGCCCTTGATCCCCTCAAAAGCTGAAAGAACATTTATTCAGCTTGAATTTCAAAATCCCAGTCACAGTTTATAAAATGTGCTTGATCCTTGTGTAAGACCCTTTGGCATTTTCTTTCAGAGAAAAGGTCTCCAGATGTTATTTTTATAGTTCATCTTAAGTAAACATATGTGTTTAGCTAAACAGGCTTAAATGCAAGAGGCACCTAAGAGAACAATGATGAAATGCTTGACTTGATTTATGGACCAACTGTCAAATCCTTGTTTAGAACATCTGGCTGGTGAGGTGATTTGAAAACTTTTTCTGTCAGTATCAGCACGATAGGCTCTTCTACCTTACAGACAGCTCTAAAGTGTAAATATAATTAGTGGAGAAGTGGCATCAGAGTGTACATCTAAGTCACATTCAGCTTATCCATGCTCACAAAACATCCCTTCTACAACACTGCTAACATGTAATGGGCAATCATTTGCAACTCTTAATTAAAAAAATATACAAAATATCAGCTTCAGAACCTGAAAGTTGCTACCTACAAGCTGCACAGATAAGTGCAGGTCTGTCTCTCATGACAGCCCTTCAAAGTAAGCTTGTGGGCCTCCCTGACAACTGCTCAGCAGCCACTGTGGCCTGGATTTGGTAGCCCAGCTTTCTTCCACACGCCTGTACCTGTTCCCTCTGGCTTTGTCGCACAGGTTCAGCATGAGTCCTTGGGAGAGAGGAACTTCACCCGTCCTCTGCCCACCTCCATCTGTTTCTCAGCACAGTTTCTGCAGTTTCCCATGAACACAACAACTTGCAAAGGCATAAATGCCACAGCAACGTTCCTAATTCAAAGGCTGGTATAATCTAAATTCTACAAAGCAAGGCTGATCCCAGGAAAATTGAATTCTTCTCTCTGTCTTCCCCTGTTTTGCAACAACATGACAACTCAGAGATGACACAATCCAGGAACCCTTTCTCTAATTCAATTCTACTTCTGAAGCAAAAATCTACTTTCATCTTGGGTCTAATCTAATATCAGGAAATGATGAGGTTTTTTGTGAGGGATTTCTTTGTACCCTGAGAAAAAAAGCAGCAGCTTTATTGTAGAAATCACTTTCAGATGAAATGAAGATAACACCAATCTGGGCTCTCACTATAAGGATTCAGAAAGATTCATATCACCCACACCAAACCATCTAACCACGGTATCTCAGACAGGAGCCTTTAACCTCCTCATATGGAAAAGCTGGAAAAGGTGAAAAAGGTGAACAATTCATAGCGTGATTTGTCCCATCTGCAGCAATTTCTGCATCTCCTGAAGGAGATTTTTCTCTTTTCAAAAGCTATGGCAGAAACTTTCTGTCATCACAGGCCTTTCTTTGTCACTCCTGTTGTGCATCCAGTAACAGGGAGGCAGGACCATGTACTTCCTTGCTACAAAGAAACCACTGGGAAATTTGCAGTACCTTTTTAAACACCACCAACTAAAAGGAATTAAATCTCAAAGTCAGACTCGGTGGAAAAATTACTGTGAACTGGAGAAGCAACTTAGAACAGTCTTGTTTTGATTAAGTCACATTAGAAAAGACACCGTTATGTTCTTGAGTGGTTCTGCATAAAGGCAACAGCCAAGACATTTACTGACAAGGATGAGATTTTCAGACATGTTTAAAACACTGAAGAGCTTCATCACATGAAAATTTCACGAAACCTATTGACTAGAAAACTATTGCAAAAGGGACAAGATGAAAAATGTGTCAGACTGAAATGGAACAGTAGTCCATTTTGAATGAGGCAAAAGGGATTTAGAAGATACGGGGCACGGGAAGAGAAACTGGGGCTTTTTTATTAGACATTGTGGTTATAAATGATAAGAAAAATAAGTACAGAAGCAGCATATTTGTTTCAATTTCCAAAAGTATTTGACAAGTTTCCATAGGAGAGATTAATGGCTAAGAGGCACAGAGCAAGAATAAAGAAATAAAGAAGTCTTCTGTGTATAAAAACTAGCTCAAATTGTTCTTTGCCCTTAGAAGATGACTATGCCTTTTACACAAGGGATCTTTTCCTTACAGCCATGAATTGACCATTATCCTGTGGGTCTGGATTTGGAGGCCTACTTTAAGGATAATGTCACACATTTGTAATAGTATTGTTGTAGCTGTAAAGGTCTAAAAGCAAAAGCAGGACAAGGTTTATGGGTCCGTATAGTCAGAAAAAAAAGAGAAGTCCATGTTCAGGTCTGAGAATCACTGAACTTCCAAGAAAAGTACAAGTAGGGAGCACATTCTTTGAGTTTAATTAGATATGTTAAGTCAGGTAGACAAAAAATCTGGTTGGCACCTGTAAAATAAAGGGAATATTAAAAGCGAAGTGGTGACACTGTGATTATTCTGTAAAGGAATAGATAGGTAAGCCTATGGCAGATAAAGAGATTAACAAAGGGAGGGAAAATTATAGTGTACTGCAAAAACTACTTCTTCCTTTGAATTCAGCTTTTTACTGCCTGCTCTAATTAAAGTTTTAGTCCCCTGGTTGCCTCAGACAATCAGAGGGCTGGTGCATATTTTCCTAGCTACATGAGTTGGTCTAAGAAGCAGTATAAGTTTTACCCACAAATCGTTCTTCATGCAAAAGGAACGCAGGGGTGGCACCTGCTCCTAGAAATGAGGACCACTTGCTTCCTTGCTCTGTGAGCAAATCTGTATTGGAGGAGTCTGCTGTGACCCTGCCTCTCTCTTATCTTCATCTTTGCACTCACAAAGGTTGATTTGTTATTGGCACAGTCTCTGAGGTCAGGGTAGCACAGGCTGTGAGTGGACCTAGACTTTAAGTGAAGGGGTTAATTATATGTGGTGGAAAAGACTTTTTTTGTTTGCTTGTTTTCCAGGTTTTCTAATGTAAAAGACAGATTAAGCGTGGTCTTTTATGGTCAGATTCATTTTCCTTTATTTTACTAACACAAGGGAAAAAAATTACAACCTCTTATTCCTGCTGGCTCTGCAAACCTCTACAAATGGAATAGGGAAACTGGGTCCTATTCTGGTCTGTATTATTAATGGAGGGGCTGTCTTCACCTCACCCTGGGATCATTCTCTTCTCTATGTTCATCTCTGAAACTCCAGGGGGGACAATCAAGGCTCCAACAATAATATTTGCCCAACAGCATCTTACTACTGTCTTTTACTGATGCCGGAGTGAAAAACAGGTTTGTTACCCTTTAAATCCCAAAATCAGTTTGCAGAGCAGGAAGAACTTGCAAACCTGTAAACTCTATTTTTATGTAGCCATCAAGTAATGTGGACTTTCCTCATATTTTCAATCTATAACACTACTGTAAAAGAAAACTATGACAGATTGTCATCTTTTGATCATAAAAGCATGGTAAGGAATAAAAAAAGTCCCCTGGAGGACATCTTCAGTTCATGCTTACTATATACATATGTGGATGAGGCATTAAACAGAGTATCTCAAGGCTATAGATGAAATAAATCTTGGAAGCACAACAAATAATAGGTCATGTAATCAAGTCCAGCAAGATGCAGCTCTAACGCAATATCGCCCGCAGAGGCCAGATGCTATTCTGCATTGGAAAATGTGAAATAATTGAACGAGAATAAGGCAAACAACCTAGGAAATATCTAAAAACTCAAACTGTCTTTGAATTCTAACAAGAAAAAATGCCACTAGATCTATAACCTGATGCCTGTTAGCATTAGGAAGGGTGAACTACAGTACCCAGGAAGAATGGCTAGAACATGCAGACGTGTGATAATGCTCCTGTTACATGATCCTTAGCATAGTGGAATCCCTCTATTACTACTTGAGGAAGCTGAGACCTTCATGACCATTAGTAGGCATCTGTAGCATTACAGAGATTGCATTCAAATCTATGACACTGCTTTGTTGATGGAAAAACAGAGATTGGGGGAATGAGAGAGGAGGGAGGTAAGAACACAACTGTCTGTTAAAGGAGCTGTGGTTAAAAAGCCCGCCACTGAGAACTCGGGGCCTCACATCCCTGGACGAATAGTTGGAAGGATTGTTAGCTCTCGTGTCCCTGATGAGCTCAGTTGCTGAAGTAAAACCGTGGAAGAGAGGCCTCCCTAAGGGACACCAAATGGTGTAATTGAGTCATTAGCTGTCATCTGTTTTCTCAGCATCGCACCTTTGCGTTTTTAAGGCAGGCGCACGTGTAGACACATGCTACCCCATCAGGTGGTGCTGAAGTTATAGGGAAATATATGCCAGGATCCTCGATGGAGGTGTATGTTTGCTTTGAAGACCCTCTACTAGCAACCTCCATTAATATATAATAGCCCCCTTGCCTTTAATCCTTGTAGTGATGGTTACGTGCAAGCTTGCTTCTGCAGAATCAAATGGTTTGGGTTTGTTTTATCATAATTCCAGTTCAAATTCCACTCAAACACCACCAACAAAAAACAATAGAAACATGGTCAGTTTTCTTTTCTTGAAGGGAAAACATGGGATACATGTTCCAAACCACATTTAGATTTTAAAGTTCAGAATTAATACCCTGAATTGCAGCCAGAAATGATCTTAGTCTTGAGGTTGAAAGTCTTTAGTCTCGGGAGTCGACAAATCAGTCATGACAAGTCTGAGCCAGGTATGGTTTATTATAAAATCAAGCTTGATTATTTACTTGAGGTAATTAGACAGACCAGAACAAAACGACACAAAGTTAAAAGGCAACATATGTAGGAAGAAATGGAAGAGTAATCTTGCTTTACAGAGGCTGGTGAATAGCAAGAACAAACTTGATTTTTTTCATATACTAAATTCTGGCTAATAACATAAAGGGACCTGCAATATTTATAATAAGTAGTCCATTAAATCAGCAACTCAGCTTCTTGGCTGCAGATTCCTCCCATTCCCTGCTACCTGCACACAGTCCTGAAATCCAGGTGCAGATTCTGAGCTCTCTCTGCCCACAATCCATGGCCTTTCTCTAAGTCCTAGGAATTTACAAAAGTATTAAAAACACAATGAAGAAAGAAAAGGATGCTGTGACACTTATTACATTAAAGGACAGCAGCACCGTGTTTGGGTTTAATCACATTTAGTGTGAATTAAAAGACAACAAAATCTGGTCATTTCTCTTTCTTGTCCTCTTGTTTTGGTGAGTTCATTTCTTTTTTAATAAATATTTAATTTATTTATGGTACTGGCTATTATAGCAGATAAAATTATAGGATATTCTGCAATGTCTCAAAAATACTTCAACTAAACATGCTTAATTAAAGTTCCAAAATTGCTATCAGAAGGTGTCAGAAAAGAAGATTTCAATGACTATTCTTGAAAAGGTCTCAGTCACGCAAGTCCAAGTATAGATCAAGACCTGAACCAGATTTCCAGTAGAAGGGTTAAATGCATTTGACAGATGCAGCTCAAAACTGGGTAAAACTTTAACACTGCAGTCAGTTAAAATATTCCACATTTCTTGCTAGGGAAGTGAACCAGTTGAAATACAATTATGTGGAAAGAAGAAAAAGTGTTAGAGAAGCATACAACTTGCCCTCTCCCTTTACTGCAGTCTGGACATGTCTTTTCTGAAACACAGCTTGTGCTACTAGATCTTCACAAAAAAGGTGACATTAAGCACAGCTGCACCTTCTCCCATGGTGCTGTCTTCTCTAAATGCTACCAAAGCTCTTTCCCTTCCCTTTTTCAAATCCTTCTCTAAATATCACAGCAGCATAGTCAAAGAGGAAGTGAAGGTAGGAATTGTCTGCCTGTTTCTAATGTGCACAATAGTCTTCCTGTTCTTCAGTGCCTGACTCAGAATATCAGATAAAAAGAGTTAAACTGCTTTTTCACTTCGCACCATATTACTGCTGTGCCAAGATACCTATTAAAAAAGCTACATAATAGACAGGCAGCTCCATAATCACTGCTGCTTTTCATGCCAATCAGTATTATCCCATTGTTTCCATGCAGTCCCTTACCTACCTGCTTTATCTAAGTGAAAGAAAACAGACCATGTGCAATTTGGGCCAGGACTGGCTCTTAAGTGTTCAGGCATTGTTTAACTTACTAGAGCTCTGTATCTCTAAGTCTTTCCTGAATGGAAATAACACATAATTACTAAATAATGTAGGCATTGTGGTCAGGAGGAGGAGATTACTTATAAAAGAAAATCTGCTAGAGCCAAGGAAATAATTTTTTAGGAAAAGAAAAATTGGAATAAGAAATGTGCAAAACCAGGAAAGACAGATAAAGTTGTTCTTGTTCATGAACAGACCTATTAAATTTCTGAAGCTACAGCAACAGAGTATCTTTTATATTTGGGCAGAATACAATCTAAATCTATGCTGCAGCATATTGGAGCATATTGTATGTAATAAGTTTAATTATCTTTCACCTCCACGTCCACTAACAGAACTACTCCAATGACCAGCTGCTTCCCATTACAGAGACATTACTCAGAGCTGCTGTCACACACATCATTTGTCACCACCAGGGCATGGGAAGGTGTGGCAAATCCACTGTTTATCTGACTGAAGTCAACATTAATGAAGTATTCTGTTACAAACTCCCTCACATGCCCAGGGATTAGGCTAACTGAAACCTAACTTTCTTCTTCAGTGTGGACCATCAAAAGACATTTTTCCACACTGATCGGTTCTGCTCATATTTCACAGACAGATTCCTGCCTTGAACTGAATGTGCATCTTCACGCACTTTGTGAGACCTAGTTCTCATGCAATAAGCAAAGGGCATTTGAAGCACAGGTGGCAGAAAGGAAAAACCATGATTATGTCCTTATCCTCAAGGTAAAACATAGAAATTAAGCTTCTCATGCCTCCCTGCCAGGGGCCAAGATCTAAGCATCAACCTATCCCATGCAGACACAGAGAGAGCCTGACTAGTGAAGAACAAAGGATTTTATAGCCTTGATTTGTGGTGGCTGCCTGGGGATTAATTCATAGCCAAATCCTCCCCTCCCAAGAAGTTTTGCTCTGGAACTGCCCCAGGTGGTGCCATCTGCGCCCTCCTGAGAACACTCTGCATGGACAGAGCTAACAATCCTCTTGGGACTGCTGTGTCCATCCCCTATGGACCATCAACAGGACCTGTAAGCAGCTTTGGCCTAAGGGCTTCAGGTAGCACCACCTTCACTTTGCCACCTAGACACTACAGCTGTGCTCAGCAGCTCACCTTCAAGCAGCCTGCCATTATCGGGCCTTTTTCACCCCAAAACTTCATAACCTGGTATTCATACACTGCCTTTGATTAGTTAAAATGGTCAATCTGCTCTTTCTATTGACTTCCAGCCACAATAACTCAATTTTTCCATCAGCAAACTATGTGTCACCCAGGTTACACTGGACTCCCTGTGTTGGTCAAAGAACCTGGGATCCTTGGAAGGGAAAATGCTGCAGACAAAACTACACTCCAACAGAAGTAAACAGTCAGTAGTAAATGGTTCCCAACAGCCTTTTGGCTAACTTTATGCAGTGGGATGCTCATAATTACTCATGGGCTTTCTTGTCTAGAATAAACAAACACATAGAAAATAAAGGAAATGGAGGCTTTCCAAAGCAAGATAAAAGATGGGGAACACTTCTACAAAAAATAAAATGTTTCCTTATGTTACTTTACTGTAACATCTAACAAGAACATGCCAAACAGATTGTTGGTGGTATAATTAGCAACAGCCAGGAACTTTAAAAAAACCTCCAAAACAAAATGCCAAAACATCCAAACAATATGGTTTGCATCATAAATTTACTACAGTATTTTGAGACCATTAAGAAGAGTATGCCAAATAGTAATCAGTCCGTTTTCCTAAACTGTTAACTGGCTTGGATAGAAGTATGACAGCAGAAAGAGAGATGCTATATTCCTAAAAAACCCTCCACTCCACATAAAACACAACCTCTGCACTTAGCACTTCCCTCTATGTGGCCCTGCTCACCTCTGAATCAAATTTATTTGGGACATTCAGCCCTTCTTACCATGTTAAAAAGTACTATCTATCTTCAAGCACTGAGCAGATTTTAATCATTATCTTCATCCTTGGCCTCAATTAAGGTCTAACATAGGGGAGGTACTTGAATGACCGAAGAGGCACACTTAACCCTGATAGCGTGTGAAAAGGCACTCAGAGTTTCTGCCACATTTCCTCTGGCCGTCAAATCTTTCTCTCCTTTTTCTGTTGTAAACTGACTGTGTTTGTTCCTAGCACTTTAATGTCCCCTGGTGTGAAGTCTCCTTGAGTAACACTCACATGATAGAAAGTGTGATTAACTCTGCAGGCGCTTTTCAGGTCAATGAAAAAAAACTACTTGTTACATTAGTATGTAAT